>JAOTAX010000197.1:33377724-33392348 GCA_025629825.1 Erythroxylum guanchezii
CAAGGAATTTTTTTAAAATTATTATCTTATGCATTTAGCGAGGTTATTATTTTATCCCATTGGCCCAAGTCGAGACCAGAGAAAATTATTATTTAATCGAGATTATTAATTTATCGAATATTCATTTATCGGGGTTTTACTGTAGAGAGTTCCTAAGAACTTGAGAGGTTAAAAAAAGCATTTGACTGAATGTATGTATTGCATAATAGTCTTAGTTCATTGGTACGAACAAGTAAGGGCTGTTTTGTGTTGTATTTGATTGTGCTAATGTAATAATTAAGAAAATAACTTATGATACATTATAATGGTTTTTATTAGCCTTGAACAAGAGTTGTAAAGGATTGCTCTTCATTTGTGATAAAATAAGAAGAGTGTAATGATTCCTCTTTAGCTGTGATAAAAATGATATTGTATGAAAGGACTTTCTTCATCCATCAAAGGATGAAGATAGCAAATTCTTAAGTAAAGCTTGTGGAGTTGATATAGACTATAATGGTTATTTGGAGAAACCATAGTAAATATCGTGATCTCTTTCCCACTTATTTTTTATTTTGTGATTGTTTTTAAAATTGTTTATATGAATTTACCATACCATTCATTATTTTAAAAATAAGACAAAAAGTAAATACATATAATTTACCTTCTACATCCTTTTGTATATCATCTGATGACTAATATATTGAATAACATCCTAGTGAAGTAATATACTCTAAAAAATTCAATGTGAAAGTGTTTTTAAAACTAAATTACACTGAAGCTTACGATATAGACATACAATATTTCTTCAGGAACTAAAGTAAAAATTTTAAGATTACAAGGCAAGTTAAGTACATTATACATTATCAAAGACTTATAAATAAGCCATAAACTACAATCTTATGTATACTACAAGAGACGATGATAATCCAAAAAGCTTAGTCTTTCAACCATGTTGAGTTTACATATTAGTATATATCTTTATATACAATCCTGGCTTTACGTTAAATATTTTATTAAAAGCTTTTAAAAGGATAAAAGTTCTTGGTACAAACACAATTTAAGAGCTAAATATTATAAAAACACTACTATCGTCATAACGACTTCGTTACAACACCATTACCAACTGACATAACAACATTTTTCAACTCTATATAAGCCTTCCAGTTACCACTTGATTAAAGGGTTAAAGTCACTATTTCTTGCTTCTTATCAAATTTTTGTTCAAGGATTCTTCATTATGTAATTATACTAAGATGGTTGCATATTAGTTCTCAGAAATAAGCTAATTACTCTCTGATCCATTGTATAGTTTCCACTAGCAAGTTTTCTTTAGTGTTCCCCACTGCTTAGGACTTTATGAAGTTCATTTCTTTTTATATCTTATAGATGTAAGATCGCACGCCTACTATACTGATGGCTAATTCTTCCTTCTTTACTATTTTATGCTTCTATAGCCATCTAACTACACTTTCATAGTAAAAAAGTTTCCTGTAGGTAGATCATTTATCCTGTATCTTGTCCCATATCCATTTGGTGTAGCTACATTCAAAAAACAGGTGTGTTGATGTCTCCCTTTTAACCTTGCACAACATATAAATGTCTTGGATATTAAGAAAATTAGATATGTCCTTTATGGTTAGGGCATTTTTTTTATGGCTAGCCGTATTAGAAAAGATACTTTAGGGGTTAAGTTCTTATTCCAGATAATCTCATGCTAGTTCAATTTACCTTTAGCTCTTCTTATTAATTCCATGCAAGATTTTTTAGTGAACTTACTTACGTTAAATAAATGGCCGTAACATTTGAAAATTTATATTAAAGAAAAATCCTTCTATCCTCCAAGGTTGATGCCCATCATGGAATAATAGTGTTGATGAATTTCAATAGTACATGGTCTTTGATACATCTAAACTTATTAGAAATATTTTAAGTTAATGAAACTATATTGCTATCAATTTAAGCAACTTTATTTCTTATTTGTTAAGATAATCTTTATACTCATTTTATAAATTTAAACACATGTCATCTTCATATTTTTTTAAATATATACAATTTTATTCATATTTCTAATATTCGTAATCTTCATATGACAACCTATCTTATGTCTTTTTAAATATTGATGTACTCATATAAAATAATATATGAGAAATATTAATTTTCTTTGTTATTGGCATGGCATTAGAGCAGCACATTTGATAAAATATCATGAGTTCTTCCAATGCTATTATTCTTTTTTTCACTCTCTCTTCTTTTATTTTCAATCAATCTTTTTCTATTAAACTCACTTCCAAAAATTATTTAGTTTGGAAGACATAATTCGTGACCCTTCTAAATTATGAAGGTCTCACTTATTTTATTAATGACACTCAATCGGTCCCTCCAAAATTTATTTCGTCTTCTTCATCTACTTAACAAACTCAAATGTGACTTATGAAAACTTGGTTTCGAAAAGAACAAATGTTATTTTCTTACATTCTTTTAGTAGATACAAATTTTATGTTGGAATTTAATTTTCAAAATAGAATTTATTACAAAATTAATCTAGTAATTATTATTATAAAGTGATCTTCGCTCTCAAAGAATCATCTTATTTGATCTTCTAATCTTAGTGTTGTGTGAATATCACTTGATTTGACACGTACATCTTGCTTACCTTTCGTGAAAGTCACTTAACTTTATTTTCGTGTAGTCGACAAAACTTCCAACTATTTTGAACTTTAGAAGGACTTGTGGAGTTATAGCAAAGTTTCAAGTCACTTAGTAGCTTGAATTATACCTCTTTAAAATGAGTTGGACCCTTCTATTATAAGAATTTAGAGTGTTTCATGAAATTTAGAAGTGCTTGCGAACTCATAGTAAAGTTTCAAGACTACACTTATTAGCTAAATCCTCCTCTCTTTTTTGTTTTGTTTTGTTGAAATCCTCCTTAATTAGTAAAGTTGATTACAAATTATGTCATGTGGTAAATTTTAATTTAATTGACTCAAAATAGAAATAAAATTTTATTTTTACAAAAGAAATTTGTAGACACAAATAAAATTAAGCATGTTAAAAAATTAGTTTAATAATGATTATAATCACTTTTGGTAGATCATAAATTAGTTAAATAATGATTATAATGAAATAACTTTCACTTTTGATAGATCATCTGATTCGATCCTTTAGCTTTATTATTGTACAAACATCGTCTTATTTAATTTCTTACATGCATCTCATTTGTCTTTTGCGAGGATCACTGATTTGTCCTCACTTAAATTTTGATAAGTTATTAAAATTTCGATCTTTCTCTTTGTAAACTTGATGAAAGATGACATGATTTTACATAAAATTATTTACTGCAATTCAAAACTTTTGCTTAAATTAATTAAGACAATGTATAATTTCCTGTTCATGTTATTATGAAGTCATTCCAATAATTTCATCATTGTTACATATCTATAAATAATAGTAATATCTACAGCAAACTGTAGCCAATACTTCCACAACAAAGAACTGCGGGTACAATCGTGTTAGAGTTTTAAATTATAAATTGGAGAGTAAAATGTAGCTACAAATAATTATGATAATTATAGATGATGTAATCATAAAAAAATACAAATACAATAATTCACAATAACGTTTTGGATTGTAACTGTAATTCACGAATATAAAAAAAAACTGTAATTCACAATCGCGGACTGTAATTTAAAATATTGATCGTTCCACAACATATTTACATGATAATTGCAACGTCCCGAAAAAGTATAATATTGTGGATGTAAATACCTTTGTGGATCATTAAATCTTTGAACGGCCTGCCTTCTCTCAAAATTGAAACTCTGATTATCTGTTTTTGGTAAGGAGCACTTCCAAGCAGAAATTAACATAACATGGCAATTTGCGAGACCCCATCCCGCAAGCTGCCAACTAAAACTGTCTGTTCACTGCCAGCTATAAAAGCCAAGAGTCCAAAAAGGTTACATGGATTTTTTTCTTTTTTGCTTCGACATCCTTACTATTTATCATTGTCAATATGTAATAATTATCCTACGTATAAATAATATCATTTATAATATGAAAGCGTATTTTAGTTTGTAATAGTTCAGATAAATGTTATAAAGGCCACTAATTTTTTTTAAAGGCCACTAAATTAAAGATACTATCACTTTTCTTTATAGGTTAATGTTGTTAGGAGTCATCATTTTTTTAAAGAAAAAAATTTAAGACCTGTGAACTGTGATTGTGGTTAATAATATAATAAAAAATAAAATATTTTTAAAATATTTTTTATTTAATAACTAACGTTGACAAAAGTTAACAACTACACATATTATTCTCTTTTATATTCTCAAATTTCTTAATTATTTTCTGTTTATATCTGCCTCGACCCTGTCCTGTCACCTCACTGAGCTCTATATAAACCCTACTCTAGCTAGTAAAACTCCGCACCAAGTACATTTTCTCTCCTATTTGCTACACTACAGCTCCAACTTAATTCTTAGTCATATACACGATCCAAAGAGTGAATACGATTTCATTCACTATTATGGCTTCCAATTCAACTTCGTTTGCCCTCTTTTTGGTTCTCAACCTTCTTTTCTTTTCCCTTGTCACTGCATGTGGTGGAGGTTGCCCTACCCCCGGCAGCGGTAGCAGTGGCGGTGGTGGTGGTAGTAGAGGCGGTGGTGGCGGTGGTGGTCGTGGTGGTGGTGGTAGCGGTGGAGGTCGTGGGGGTGGTGGAGGCGGTAGTGGAGGTGGTGGTAGTGGAGGTGGTGGAGGCGGTAGTGGAGGTGGTGGTACTGGAGGTGGTGGAGGCGGTACTGGAGGTGGTGGTACTGGAGGTGGTGGTGGTGGGGGTGGTGGAGGCGGTGGTGGTGGTGGTGGAGGTGGTGGTGGTGGTGGAAGATGCCCTAGGGATGCTCTTAAATTAGGTATATGTGCGGATGTGCTTGGTTCATTACTTAATGTGACCGTTGGCACTCCACCAGTGCGACCTTGCTGTTCTCTGCTCCAAGGGCTCGTCGATCTTGAGGCTGCTATTTGCCTTTGCACTGCCATCAGAGGTAGCATCTTGGGTATCAACCTTAACATTCCCCTCTCTTTGAGCTTGCTTCTAAATGTCTGCTCAAGGAATGTGCCCCGTGGCTTCCAATGTCCGTAAACATGCATGTCCCTTTCTTTTCAAAGTTTGCAATCACGAAAGAAGTCCATTTTAATTCAGTGGCGCTAGTGGCAAAATTGTTTCTCTAGTTCAAGTCTGAGTTTGTCGGTTGTTTAAAGTGTTACTTTTATCGTCTTATATGTTATGGGCTTAATTATCATAAATAAGTTATGTTTTCCCTTTTGGTGCTTCTGTTTAAGCATTTAAATGGGAAAACTGAAGTGGGGGTTTAGTTATCATAAGGAATTATGTAGTGAAAACTTCGATCTTCTGTTTGAAGTAGATATTATGTTTTATGTTTTATTGCTTGTTGCTTATGTGAACTAAACCAAAAAGCATTATAAGCCCCACCCCGACGTAATTCATAGATGCGTAGTAACACGTCAAAAGAATGAGCCCTTGAGATCAAATAGTATCAATTATTATAGGATGGTGATGTTTTACTCATTGTTTTCTTTTATCTGTCAGTGATTCTTTAACCACCATCCTCATATCTTTTAAGTCTTTGTCTTGCTCATTTTAGCATAAGAGTTTTTGATTGTTCATGCATACTTCAGCAACATCTCTTTGAAACCTTGGTCGACCAAATGGGAAAGGTGGTTTACAAACTAGCTTATTGGATTTTAATTTGGAGTATCTGGCACATATTCATTGAAATATTAAGTAGAGTCGGGCCTAAGTAGCAATACCAATAATTGGCTCGTCCCTTGATTGCGTCTTCCTCTCAGATATTAGTAATCCTAAACAATAAAACATCTGAACTTTGATGATCGATCCAAAGCTTTTCCGACCATTTCATGAGCGATTAACTAGTCAAGGTACCAAACTCACTCTCACTCATTAAGTCTGAGAAAGTTAATTCCACTAAATTTCGTCCAAGTTTCATCAACCCGACGTGTGGTCCTGTTAATAACGAGTGAGTCAGATGGTTAGGGCGCGTCAGGGTGATCCAATAAAGGATGGACGTTTATTCTTCGGATTATTATTAATAATCAGTTTGTCAAAAAACATGTCAAGTGCTCGTTTTGACCATTTATGGGGACAAGGCATTTCATATGGGACAATAGCAACCACCAGCGTTAAATTAGAATCCAGTCCGTGATTGCAAAAGAATGTTGATCCTTTTCACATGCAAAAAGCAAAGCAGAAACATGGACGTTGATATATTAATATAAAAATGGTTAAGAGATTATCATATGATATTAATTAAATTATTTTAATGTAATAATAAATAATTTATAATATATAAAAATAATTTAATCAAATCATAATAATTATTCGGTACATCTCAGTACGACCTGAAGTTGCTAACAGCCCTTGTTCTTATACTTAATTTGATTTTGTGGACAGTGTTAGAGTCCAAGAGATTAATCATGACGAGGCTCGACAGGTTGTTGAATGTACATCCTCGTGACAGAACTGATGTGAACCCATTTGTCTGTGCATAACGTGGGGATATGATAAGACAAAGCGAAAATAATAACTTTCGGTTACCGTTTCATTGTTTAACTGTTGTAAGAATGACAAGTTTTGTTACATGTCTCCCTCTCTCTGCAGGCATCAGGTATCTAACCGCGTAAAAAGTTGGTTCAATCATAGTTTTCTTATACATGTGTGGTAAATTATACTAGAAGTCATTAATCTTATCGAATAGTTAATTTTTAAGACAGTATGAGAACTTTTAATTTGTTTAAAAAATAAGACACCCTCAAATTCATATGAATTAGCTGTTACTTTCACTGAAGTATAATTTTTTTTTCAAAAAAAGACTTATTATATTCAATATTATGTTATGATAAAATCAACATATATTTTGTGCGTTCAAAGCTATTATATAGTCAAGAATTTCTTGTATGTCTGCTGCATAAACCATGGCTCTTATCTCATCTTCATTCTTTGACTAAAATTAGTTGAATTTTCATATTCGTTTTGCACACCACATATTTGAAAGTGGCCAATCTCATTCTCTTCTTCCAAAAATAGGGAGGCATGATTGGTGAAGGAGGAAGATTCTGTCCAAATTATGGAATTATTTGAATTTTAATATTGAGATCAGAGAGCACTACTCAAACAATTGTCTCCTATATAAATAATACTAGTATTTTGAAAATAACAACAATCAAACTCGTATATTATGTAATGTAAACATGACAGATTAGTCACAAAAACAAAAATCAAATCTTGTGAAATATCTAATAATTTTTAGAAATAAAAAAATTAATATTAAAATGATACAAACTACAAGAATCATCTACGCAATAAACTTTTAAAGCCAAGTAGGACTTATTGCCCATTGTTTTATTTTTGAAAAAAGAAAAATGGAATTAAAAAATAATTATGAAAGTTATACAAAGAGGTAGGCAACTGAGGGGGGTACTCCTGACAAGCGAAAATTACAAGTTTAAAATAAGAAGACTTTATTAGTCAAACAAGGAGAGATAGCATTATAGGTTCAGTGAGGACGAGATTCTTAGGTTGCAGTATTGATGTAGATTTTGGAGGAGGATAAGTTCCCTTATATCATGGAGGACCATAGTCTTCAAAGTCTCGGTATAGTTCCTCGTAATCGTAAATCTTCTGAGGTTCCTTTCACGCCATAGATTGTAGATACAAACACCAAGAGCAATAGTATGTATTAGCTGATCATTATGTGTGTAAGAGTTCAGGTGGGAAATGCAATGCAGGATGTCTGGAAACGAGTCCCCAGAGTTGCACCATAGGCAGTTCATAGGGATGTGGACCCAAATATCTTTGTTGAGAGGGCATTCGAAAAAGAGATGATTCTTAGATTCCTCATATACCAAGCACATCGGGCAAGATTTATCGACTTCTAAGAAGGCAGTCGATCCGTAGTATTGAGCCTATTTTGGACTGCCAACCAAAGAATAAAGGAGAGCCTCGGCGGTAAGGCTTTGCAGCACACGATTTTAGACCAGTCAACCTTGCTATTACTTCGTCGTAACAGATGCATGATAGCTTTGTTAGTAACAAGATGTACTGGCTTATTTTTCCAGAGAAACATATCATGTAAAAGAGGATTAGGGGGAGTACCAGGTTGTAAATGATGCAACCGAAGTGGGAACTGCCAAGACTTGTCTTGTATCAAGGAGTGGAGCTCGGTATGCAGGGGAAGGAGTGGGGTTCCTGAAAATGAGAGTGAATTAATTAGCGGTCCCTAGCTGGACCAATTGTCATACCAAAAAGAAATCAATTTCCTATCTCCAATCTTGTATGACATCTCTTGTTGGACCATATCTCATAGCTGTAGAAGTTTTTTGAGAAAGTGTGAGTGTGATGGATGTTTTTGGATTGACCAAATACATTTTCCTCATAGGAAATAGGAACGTATCCATTTTATCTAGAGGGATGATTTATCAGTCAAGATCCACCAGAACCTCTCGAGAATCAATGCTAGATTTGCAGTTTTAGTGGAGCATAGATTAAGTTCGCCTTCCTTTTTAGGAGAACATAGATAAGACCATTTAACCTTAATTGCTCCCGGGGACCCAATTTGATGACTCCATAAGAAATTCTTAAAGATCCATTCAATTGTTTTTTATGACGCTTTGTGATAGGAAGATATGTGAACTCCAATAGATGTGCATTGAGTTAAACACATATTTGATGAGTTGCACTTTACCTACATAAGAGAGTCATTTGTTAATGCAAGATTGAACTTATGTATCTTTTCAATTAGAGGAAGGCAGTCTAGATGGTTAAGTCATTTTGTGGAAATAGGTAGGCCAAAAGAGAAGATAGGTGGACATATATGCATCATACTTGTAGCTCTTGCTATAAGATTAGCCAGATGGATTGCATTTTTGGAGAGATAGAAATAGCTTTTGTGTAGGTTGATCTCCAATCTTGAATAGAGTTTGAATGAGTCGAGAACCATATAGGTGAGGATGGAATCCATGTTTGCCCTACAAAATAAAGTAAATCATTTGCAAAGCAGAGGTTAGTGAGTGTAATCTTCTTACATTTCATATAGTAACAAAAATTTGGTTGGTTTTCGACTTCTAGCTTAATTATAGCATGAAAGATCTCCATGCAAAGGATAAAGAGATAGGGGGACAGGAGGTCCCCTTGTCTGAGTCCATGAGCGGCTTGAAAAAATGTCGAGGGGCTGCGATTGATGAGAATAGAAAAAGTGGCTGAGGAAACACATTCCCGAATCTAATTAATGAATTGAAGTGGAAACCTATAAGCAGTGAGAGTTGTCCACATGCAGTCCTAGCAAATACTATTAAATGGCTTGCAGAATTCAATCTTCATTATACAATTAGGAGAGTTGTGTTTTTTGAGAACATCCATTCAAAAGTTCCTGTACAATAAAGACATTGTCACCAATATGTCTATCCTTCAAAAAAGCGCCTTGGTTGTCGTTGTTCAAAGGAGCAAGGACGGTCTTCAATCTGACAACTAAGATTTTGGAGGTGATTTTGTATAAGAAGTTAGTGCATGAAATGGGTTGGTAATCCCCAAAAGTGGAAGGGTTAGGTCCTTTAGGAATTAAACATAAGAATGTGTGATTAATTTTTTTAAGGAGGATTCCATCGGAGAAGAATTCCCAAACTGCATCCTTGATGAAGTTTCCTATAATGTGCCAAGATTTTTGGTACAAGTACCCATTAAATCAGTCTAGCCTTGGGGCTTTTCGAGGGTCCATATCGAAGACTACCTCTCAATCTCAGAATCCACAACTGGTTGGATTAAATGAGCAAAATGCATTGAGGAAATTTATGGCAAATTTATCTATTGCAGATCATTGAGTGAGACATTTGAGGGACCAACATTGTCAAGGAAGGAAGAAAAATATCTGACAGCTTCATTGTGTATGTCCTAGGGTTTGTGAAGTAATACACCTTCTTAGGACATAATTGAGTAGATTTTATTGTGATTTTTTGAGCTAAGATCGTGTTGAAAAAGAAGGTGGTGCACCTATCTCCAGCTTTTAGCGAGTGTACCTATGCCCTTTGTTGAAGGATATATTAATGATTTTTCACTGCCTATAAATAGTTAGCAAGAGCTACTTTTTCCTTTTCTAATAACAATTGATTAAGAGGGAGAGAGCCAATCTAGTGTTGGATATGCTCAAGGTCATGCCTAGTGGAGTCAATAGCTAGAGTCGTGGAGCCCTTTAGAGAATTCAATGACTCGAGTGCATTTTTGATAGATTTCAGCTTGCATATACAACTATCCTATCTAGTGCCAATAATGTAGAGGTATCCCCCTTTCTTACAAGCTTTAGCAAGCTAGGTTCATCAACAAGATAGTTGTTGAACCTAAAAGGATAGCAGTGGTAAAGCTGCTGGAATATGTTGGCAACTAAGATAGGTGTATGATTTGAAATCAAGGGGTCCTTAAACGAGGCGACGCTATTAGGAAAGCTATACAGTCAAAGATGGATGAATAGAGCTCGGTCGAGTTTCTTGCGAATGAACCAGTTTGATTATTACTTGTTAGACCAAGTATAGAGGTGGCCAACATGTTTAAGATCTGACACGCCTATGTATTCAACACAATCCTTGAAGTTAACTGAGTAATTATTGAGGTTAGGATGGCCTTGAGCTTCTAATGGATATAGGGTGCAATTAAAGTCTCTGCAGATCAACCAAGGCTTGGAGAAAAGAGCTACTAAGGTTTCTGAGTTTAGTCCATAAAAGACGTCTTTGGAAGCCAAAGTTGCTTGCATAAATGAAGGAGCAATTGACGTTGATGTGTTCTCGTAAGAAGGAGACATTCATATGGATTATTTGATCAGTTGTGTCCAATAGATCTACTTATTGAATTTGTAGCAGATAATAATATGTCCATAAGCATGTTGAGAGTGGTTGGAGATTAGGTGCCAAGAGGGGCCCAAAATATTTAGCTTGTCAAGGTTATCTGCTCTGAGTTTGGTTTTAAGTAAGGCAACTATAAGAGGCTTTTCATATGATACAAAATCTCGTATTGCTGAGAGCTTATAGGAGCAATTTATTCTACATACATTCCAGGTTAAGATACACATATTAGGGAAAGATGTTTTTGGAGCCTTTTGATATGTGATTAAATGTTGATTCATTTAATATATTGCACTTAGTGATTAATGCCTTAGAAATGCTTAGGATACTCACTTTAGTTCATATTTGATCTTAAGTACATTTTGGAAGTGAAGGAGCTAAAGTTGGCCGAAAGCATGTCCGTTGAAGTCATCTTCTTAATTTCTATATTCTATTGATTCATAGAGAATGAAGAAGAAGAGGATTGAAAGAAGAAGAGGCAAGATAAAATGTCAAATGAAGAACAAATAAAGGAGAAGTCTCACGACATATATTGGATCATATGGGCATGAGAAATTTCTCACACCTATGCAGTACCTCTCACGGCGGTGAGACATCTGTTACCCCTATGAGAGGATCACGCACGGAGAGGACCTTGCATGGTCTTGCAAGGCCATGCAAGGTGTAAGGTGCTCTCACACTTGTGACAGTTAACTCACGGGCATGAGAAAGACATGTGTCTCTGTTAATGCCAGGTGTCCTTTAGTTTAAACCTAAATTTTACTACAGAAGGAAAAGCGTGTGACGGTAGGAAGGAAAAAAGGGTTCAGACCTAGCTGAAAACACTTTTCTCTTATTTTCTCTTTGGTTTTTCTTCGTTCTTCAACATCGACAGTGGCAATGGAGAGGACAGCTGATGATGAAAGATTGAAGATGGAGATGGAAGGTTAACTTTCCCAACACTAGTTCGAAGGTGCAATCGAGGCCGAGGAGCACATTAAGCAAATTATTGTTGTGTATCGTTTTCTTTACCTCTTTTTGGATTGATTACATTATCTTGTATGGATTGATTGGGTATTGTATGAGAAAGATTTTAATGCTCTATTGAATCGTTTTTCTTAAAAACCCATTGCTAGAATATTTAATATAATCCTTAATTGTTATATTGAAATTCATTTATAACGACTACTAGTTTGTAACCAATACGCATAACATAACCTAGGTTAAATGACACATCGTATGTGATTGTTGCCTTGACTAATCAGTTTTTCTAATTCGTAATGCTACTAATTAATTGAATCTAGAGATCACAGCATAGGTTATTCAGTGATTAGGTTTAATTAACGATCGTATCTTGATTAAACACTACCTAAGGGAAAACTCTGGTTAATTATTAACCTACGGTTAATAGTTATTAGGAGAGGTTTGAGAACAACAAATCATTCAAATATGTTTAATTAGGGTGTAGGTCGAGATTGAACCAAGGAACTGAGTCCCTACCGAATTCCCCACTTTCATCAATTTTTTTTACATGTTTTCTTTAAATTACTTTTGTTAGTTATTTTAGCTTTATTTTATTTTCTTTTTTTAAAAAAACCCCCCCAAAACCTAAACATTGATTAATTTCATTTTATAAACTTTACACACACTCTCTGTGAGATTGACCTAGACTAACCACTACTACAGTAGTAGGTTTAGTTTATTTTGACTAGCGTTACAATGCGCTATCAATTTTGTCACCATTGTCAGGGATTACTATCCTTTGCTTTTATGAGTTTATTTGTTTTGTTTTGTTTTATTTTGTTATTGATATTTTTATTTTTATTAACTTCTTTTCTTATTTGGTTAGTTACAGTGTATGACACAATCTTTTCACACTGGTGAATTGAAATTTGATCAAAAACTTGAAAGAACGTTACGCAGGGTGAGAAGACAAGCTGTACAAAGTTCTGAGGATCCATCATCATTTGACATAAAACTTGACTCTTTACCAAGAATTCAAATAGCTTTAGATTGACTTTCTGATTCTTCTAGTGATTCTGTTGGCCCCCGAAAATTTTCTTATTATTTTATTGGAGTTAAGCATGATTTATATTAATTATGAGGTCTTTATGATTGATTATATATGTGCTTAAATTAAGAAATTTGAATTATTTGTATTGAAAACTGAATGGTAGAAGTACAAATAGTTGGATTAGAATTTGTGATTTTCGTATGTTGAAAACTAATTGGGAGCATGTATTTAGTGATTCAGAATTTTGGTTAATTTTAGGAAAATATCTGAAAAATTTGGGAATTTATGGAATTTAAAGATATTTCAGACTAGGAAAAAATGTCAAGTGGTAGAACAATTAATAAATAGTGGTAGAAATGAAAGTCAAATGGCAATGGAAAATTTTTTATGTGACGTTAAGATTTAATGACAAGTGTCATTGAAAATTAGGAGACAATTGGATTAGAAATTGGAGACAAATAGACTAGCTTTTTAAAAGATCCAATTGGAGACCACAAAAAGGTGACAAGTGGCATCCACTCGTGAATTTATCCTAAGTTAAAGGCCATTTCATGGTCTTTCATTTGCCACTCACGATACATGCTCAAATCTTCTTCACTTTCTTCATTTTTTCCTCTCCTTCTCACAAAACTCTCTCCTTTAAGCATCAAAGATGAACCTTTCCATCACTAGGTTCTTGCTGGCTTTTCTTCTTGATAAAAGACCTATCTATTCTACTTTAGCAAGATGATGATTGTGTATGTTGGAGAAGCTAGGGTTTCTTGGTGATTGAAGGAGCTTTGGGTAAAACAAGTAAGTATAAGTGTTATTCTTCTTGATTTGATGAATGATGTATGATTTGTGATGGTTAGAAGTGAAAATGAAATTGAATATATGTAGGAAATTGTTGAGGAATGGTTTATGTAAATGTGTTATTGTTTGGCTAATGAGCAAATGTAGATTATGATTGTGTTGTGAATGATATAAGGTTGAAATGAAGTTGAAAATGAAGTAGGAGAGATGGTTTAGTGTTTAGATGGGTTATATGTGAAAGATGGGAAGTAAAAAGTTGGAAAATGTAGAAAAAAATGTTCCTGGAGTATGTTTCTGTAAAAGTTCGCCGCGACCAACTTTCCAGCACGAACATACTTTGGTATTTTGAGCATAACGTTTTGTGTAGTTATCCAAATGAGGTAATTTTTGATTTTGTGTAAAATAGAGACATAAAGATACAATTAAGTCTATAAGGATATCAATTTTTGAAGGGAAGTTGAACATAAAATGTTGTGTTAGTATTGGAACCAACCAAAAATGATCGGGGCATAACTTTTAAAGTACTGAACCAAATTGAATGATTTTGGAGTCATTAGAAACTTAAGACAATGGGGAAAATTGTTCTAGAAGAAAGTATTATCAAATTTCTTCGTTTACCTGATCATAAATTGGAATTCCAATTGAATGGAATTTTTGGCTATCGTTAAAGGACATCTAGGAACGCAAGAGGAGCAAAGGGTAAGGAACCTTTGAGCAATTTATAAGCAAGGATTCTTAAGGTGGGTTTCATGTTTATAATTTAGTAATGAGCCATTAATGTTTTCTTCCTAATCAAGAATGATTTCAATTACTTCATAAATGTTGCTTTTGTTGCTTTTGAATGATTTCAAAATTGCTATATGTTTCAGTATATGAATTTTGTTGATGAATTTCAAAATAAAGATGGAAATGCATTGAAACATTTTATGTTATGCCT
>JAOTAX010000197.1:33392448-33428510 GCA_025629825.1 Erythroxylum guanchezii
TTTTCTTGACTAATTTCACGTTGGAGTATTTCTTCCCCAATTGATGAGCTTGATTGGCTATATCTCTCAATCTTTCAAGAAAATCTCCAATAGTCTCATTCTCATCCATCTTTAACTCTTCAAACTGCACAACTAATATCAGTAGTTTTGACGATATCACAGATTTAGACCCTTCATGAATAGTCTGCAACATGTCCCACAGTTCTTTTGCCGTTTCACCTACTGAAATCGTTGAGAAGCGTCCTTTGTCAATAGCACTGAATATCGCATGTATTGCTTGTGAATTTGCCAGTGAACTTTCTTCTTCCATTCTTGTCCATTCTGACGGATCTTTCTGAACTGTCTCTCCTTTACCATCAATGATCATTGGATGCGTCCAACCATGTACTACTGAATACCAGGCTCTCGTACTTTAAGCTTAAATAAAGAATTTCATTCGGGATTTCCATGATGGATAATTTGATCCATCCAATAGTGGTGGTCTGGTGATTGATGCACCTTCTCTCATAGCCATGTCTGCGAATCTAGGATCTGCACCAACTTGCTACCAAGTTCTGAATCGATGACCTTGCTCTAATACCAATTGAAATAATTAAATCGTTAATCAATTCGCAGACTATCCACAAATTTTTCTTCGCGCAAGTAAATAAAAAATCACAACTGCAAAATAATGAAGACACGACGTTTGGTAACGCAGTTCAGCACACCTTGCCTACATCTGCAGGGCTCTCACCCAGCTTAATCACTTTTACGAAAATACAATAGATTTACCCAAGGCTTTACTGAGCCGACACCACTCAACCCTTGACACTATCACTCAACTTCACTTCCAGTGAAAGAATTTCACACCCAATAGTACGACCGCCTCGTACTAACCTCAACAGAGGATTTTTCTCAACACTATTTTGAAACAAGAACAATAACTAAATCACTCAAGAAAATAATAAACAAGAATAGCTCAAGTATTGAATCAATTGAAAATTAAATAACAAAAATACTTGAGACAAACAAAGACTTCCCTATAGATTTATCTCCTCAAAATAACCCAACTGAAACTCTTCACCATATCAGATTCTTTCTTCATAAAACAAATCACCACAGCCACAGCTTATCAACTCTCATTCAAAATTTACACAGCAACAGAGTGTCTTCTTCATTGACAATTAACGCACCTTCATCCCTCACCAGGAGCACATCCACCATATATGTCTTCCAATTCAATTAATTCCTCCAGTGCGCAGAGAAGCTCACCTCAATTAATTAATTAACAAGACGTCTGCCACATCAAAATCCTTGTTGACTAGCGCCTTACCTTCTTTACCTTAGTTACTAAACAACCCACCTGTCACGTTCCTATGCAGTCTTCACATCCCCATTCACAAAATACTCACAGTTTGATTAAATAACTAACTCTCATAAAACCAATCTCACTATGGCTCATACAAAGGACATGTTAATCACTGTATCGATAAAGTCACTGAGCCTCCACATAAAAACCTCTCACACACGCCTACACTGCACTACATAACCCTCACAACTTCAATAACTCCCACGCTATCTGTCGTTGCCGCACCACCTGCACTAGGATTCTTCTTCAGTTGCCACACAACATCAACTAGGACTCTTCTTCAATTGCCACATCACACTTATCTTGAATTTGCCGCAGTCCACTAGATTACTTACTGTAACTTCTTTGGATAAAATTCAACTTTAATTCCAAGACACCCACAGTGGACCCACACACACACCAAGCTTTGTTAACGCCCACTTCAAACCCTATTGCCACATAATCACATTCAAGATAGATGTTTGCCGCAGATTACTAATATACACAAATCCCTTAAGATTCCAACTTCAACCAAGTAACTACCACTTTAATTCAAACCACAACAACCTCATCTTTTTATGTTCATCAATCTACAATTTTTAAATCCCACTACAATGAAGATTTTATATGTCCAATTAAAATGTCAAAACTAAATAAAAGATATATGTAATATATCTTAACAAAAAGAAATGACGAAACTCTTACCGATGCGAGAGTGATGGAGAAAATACTATGGACGTTGACAAATGATTTCGAGAATGTTGTGTGTGCGATTGAAGAATCGAAAAATTTGGAAGAAATAAACATTGACGATCTCTCAAGTTCTCTTGAGGCTCATAAACAAAGAAAAAAGAAAAAGAAGCAAGAATTGCTAGAAGAAGCGTTACAAGCAAAGGCTACGCTTAAAGAGGAAAAAACGAGCCATGGTGATCATGGTAGAGGACCTGGTCGAGGTCGCAAAAGCTATAAAGGTCGTGGTCGTAGTAGAGGCCGCGGTCGTGGACAAAATGAAAATGAAGAAAGAGGCGACAACAACAATGCGTGTGGTAGAGGACGCGGCCGAGGCACAGGCGGTCAATCAAATCGGTGCAATCTTGATTATTACAATTGTGGTAACTATGGTCATTATGCAAGAGAGTGCTATTCCCAAAAAAAGGTGGATGAGAATGCGAATTTCGTAGAAAAGGAGGAGATCGAGAATAATGATGTGGTGCTATTGGCGAATAAGGAGAATGGTCCCGAAAATGAGAATGTGTGGTATCTTGATACGGGTGCGAGCAACCATACGTGCAAGGACAAGCATTTGTTTACCAAATTGTAGGAGATAGAAAATGGCCACGTATCCTTTAGTGATGCTTCTAAGGTGCAAGTAAAAGGCCAAGGTAACATTTTGATTCAATTGAGAGACGGTGCAAAAAAGTTTATTTCAAATGTTTATTATGTGTCGAACATGAAGACCAATACTTTGAGTTTGGGACAATTGTCGAAAAAAGGTTATTCGGTTTTCATGAAAAATCAATCCCTTCATTTGAGAGACCAAAATAATAAGTTGCTAGCCAAGTTGAAATGGAGAAAAATCGAATGTTTAAGTTGATTTTGGATAATATTCAAGCAAAGTGTTTGAAAGCTTGCGTAGAAGATAAAACTTGGTTATGGCATTTAAGATTTGGGCACATGAATTTTGGAGGATTAAAAGAAATGGCTGACAAGAAGATGGTGCGTGGTTTGCCATCAGTTGATTCTCTTGACAAGTTTTGTGAGGGTGTGTGATTGGAAAACATCCAAGGAGTAGTTTTCCGAAAGTGGTGGAATATCGAGCAAAGAAGCCTCTCAAATTGGTGTATGCCGACATTTGTGAACCGATCAAGCCAAGCTCAATTGGTGAAAACCGGTATTTCTTAACTTTTATCGATGATGTTTCTCAAAAAACTTGGGTTTATTTCTTGAAAGAAAAATCGTAGATTTTTGGAGTTTTAAAGAAGTTTAAAGTTTTTGTCGAGAAACAAAGTGGTCTTTATATCAAGGTTTTGAGGTCGGATCGAGGCAGTGAATTTACTTCGTCTGTTTTTAATTCTTTTTGTGAAGAACATGGTATTTGGCATCATTTGATAGAGCCATACTCACCTTAAGAAAATGGAGTGGTGGAGTGCAAAAATCGGACTATTCTCGACATGGTTCGGAGTATGCTCAATAGCAAGAATATGCCAAAAGAATTTTGGGTGGAAGCGGTGGATTGTGTCGTTTATTTGCTAAATCGATGCAAGACATCAAGTTTGGAGAACATAACACCCCAAAAGGCTTGGAGCAGCATAAAACTGATAGTGTCGCATCTAAAAGTATTCGGTAGTGTAGCATATGCACATATACCGAATCAAAGGCGTTTGAAGTTGGATGATAAAAGTGTGAAATTGATCTTTATTGGATATGATGAGAGGTCTAAAGAATATAAGATTTTTAATCCTATTAACAAAAAGATGCATATTAGCCGTGATGTGCAAGTAAATGAAGAAGCCATGTGGGATTGGAATGCAATGGTGGAAACTTTTCATGAGAAGGCAAGAGATACGATGCACATACCGGTGAACATGCTAAAGTTGACATCCAACAACAATGAAGAGGCAGCAACAATCACAACACACGAAGTAACTTCATCGAATGATGAGCAAAGAACACTAAAAACAAGGAGTATACGCGATTTGTATAAGGTAGGCAAGCGAGTTACACTTGATGTGTCTTTTGGCACAAGGCAAAAATATTTCTTTTGAAGAGGCGATTGGAGATGACAAGTGGCAAGCCACAATGGATGATGAAATGCGAGCAATCGAGAAAAATAATACATGGGACCTAGCTTCTCTTCCAAAAGATCACAAGGCGATAGGTGTCAAATTGGTGTACAAGAAGAAAATGAATCCTCAAGGAGAAATCAAAAAATACAAAGCAAAATTGGTGGCAAAAGGCCACAAGCAATAAGTCGACATCGATTATGGGGAGGTGTCTGCACCGGTGGCTCGAATAGAGACTATTCAACTTTTGAATTCTTTTGCGGCTCTATCAAAGTGACACATTTATCAAATGGATGTGAAGTCGGCATTTCTTAATGGTGTCTTAGAGGAAGAAGTGTATATTAAGCAATCACCCGGATATGTGAAAGAATGTGATGAAGGTAAAGTGTAACACCCCACTCCCGCAAGACCTGAACCCGACACTGATGAGTGATATTCGAGTCCGTGCCCTGCGAGGGAGGCGTGCTAGATCACTAAGTCAGTCAAAAACTCAATATAAAATTTTTTTTTCTCAAGCGTAATGCAAAAATTAGTAATAAAAAATTTGGGCTCACTTTGATTCAGAAACCTTTTCATTTACAAGAGTTACCAACATTTTTCAAATATCAGAATTTCATTAATCACTAGGGCCCATTCCAAAAACAAACATATTACACTTTGATCAATCTCTTTTGCAAACCTTTTTCTAATTGGAAAGTTATACATAACAAATATATTCAAATACACAAAGTACAACAATTTGTGGAAAATACAATTCAATATGAAAATAAACAGACACAATACAGACGCGAACTGATCCCGACCTCTATCTTTCCCTTGCATGCAGTAATTGTACTCCCGTTTGCCTAACGGGGTATTCTTCTGAATCCCGAAAAATATTTACAAATTTTGGGTGAGTTTTGTGAACTCAGTGAGTGACCATCATCAATGGCTCACTCAATCACATAACACATAATTCACATATCTCACTATTTCACATGTCACATGTCACATTATTTCACATTCAATACATTGAATCATTCATATTATGCATATGCAACGCACATGAGACTCACTTTTTATTTGTTATTTTGTTGTGGCCAAGTGCCTGTATTGTCCCATATAGGGCTCATTAAGCGTTAAACGCGTCTTAAGGGTAGGAGAGCCCTCTGGGTATGCACTACTTCCCTTCAAGCTCGAGGCTCTTTTTCACTCGTTGAGCTTTAAGCTCTAATCGGTAGCTACTCTGGTCACAACTCCCATTATGTTTCATGCATTCATGAAATGAAATGCATCACTCATATTTGCATGTTCTTATTCACTCATATTAACTTATCATATTAATAATTTTGCACAATTATAAGCATTCATTTATGCACATGTGTGTGTGTATATGGAATATGTATGATGCATGTTCATGACAATCCCGGGTATATTATCAAATTTTCCACTTAATCACATTATCATTTTTTCCGTATCAATTGTTTTCATAACAACTCACTTCTCCTTCATTTCCACTAGATACACTTTACTTCTCTTTTTGAATCACAACTTTAATCATATAGACCATTTCATCTCCATTAAACACACGTCTTTGGTACTTTAATACCATCAATTCACTCATTAATGTTATTCCATCATTACGTGATCACACATCATTTTTTACTTATAAATTCTCCAAAATTCCAGACCTTCGGGTCCACTATTCACATTCAATTAGAAAGTGAAACTGATATAATTTGGTCATACTCTCTTCTAGAAAAGTGTTCCCCTATGTGTTATCTTTCCATTGACACCAAAATCACTCAATTCGGTTCAGTAATTTGGAAGGTATGCCTTAAACATTTTCAGGTTGTTCTTAATCAAAAACAGTTTACTATATTCAACTTCCATCTAGAAATTGAATACCTTAGAGACTGAATCAAGATTCAGCTTCTTCATATGATTTGTAGCCCTATTTCTCTACTTTACTACAAATGAAAATCATCTCAATTGGAGTCCTACAGATCAAAATATCACCAAAATACTGAAGCATATTTAGTGAAAATATCATACTCATACTCTTCCCACTGATCCCCTCACTTAGATTCAATCAATATTTTTAAACTCAAAACCAAAAGCTATACATTTTTGTGAAACAATATAGGAATATGTTAGGAATCTAATGCTTAAAAAATTAGGTCATTTGGAGGTCGAACGACAAAGTTATGATCAAAAGAGTGAAGTATGTTCAGATTGGGGCGAAATCGCGATTGCGACTCCTCCCTTCCTCCATTTCCCCTCCGACCTGAATTGGTAACATGAACATAACTTTCACTACAAATATCGAATTAAGCTAATTCAAAAACTATTTTGAAGAAGACTTCTAAACCTACAAATTCCATGAAAACCTCAAAACCAAATTGTGCCTCTATAAGGGTCAAAAATTTAGATCAATGTAGCTGTCCCGAATGCCCATCCCATGTAATATCACAGACTTCAAAATATCATATCTTTCAACGCCAAAGTCCAAAATTTTCATACTTTATATCAATGGAAAGATAAAAGAAAACATGCAATTTTTGTGAAGACAATTTTGTCAAAATCTGCCTAGATTAACACAAAAAAATTCATGAAAGTCTCAGCTCGAAAATTCAACACCCACACCACATACATGAACATTGCATAACCAAATCATCACAAGTGCTTCATTTAACCAAAACCCATGATTTTTGACAAGATACTTACTTGATTTAGCTTCCAAATCTTCAAAATCACCATTAACCCTAACTTTTTCATCTCTACGATCACCACCATGTTGAGGTTGGAAAGTTTGGGTTTTTTGTGAGAATGGAAGAGAAAGCAAGATAAGAGTAGCATGGAAGATGGTCGAAAATCAAGAAGAAGAGAAGAAGAAGAGAAGCCACGAAATTGATGGAGGAAAGTCAAATAAAACTCCAATGGCTTTTCAAGAGAGAGAGCATCGTGAATGACAAAACCAGGGGGGGAGGGGAAGCTTTTAATTAAAAGAGTAGTGGACTTAAGGAATTGTTTGGCAAGGGATGTTTATCCCATCAATTTCAATTTCTACTCAAATTATTCCCCCAAAATTTCAATGGCACTAATTAATAAATCCAAAAATTATTTATCTAAATTTTCCATTGCCATTTGACAGTAAATTCTACTACAAGTTAACAATTGTTTTGCTACTTGACATTTTTCCTAGTCTAGAAATTACCCCGAATTTTTCGGAAAATTTTTTCGTAAAATTCTCCAAAAATTCTAAATCAACAATTACACTCTCCAAGATGATTTTCAATACCAATAAATCACAATTCTCAATAACAATCACATTTATTAACAAATATACCCGGAATGTCAATGAATGCATGTACAATTATTTTCATGTGTAGAAAAATTCACCATTCATGTGTATGTATATGTCATATTATGCATGAGCATGAAATATTTTTCTAAGCTCTCTTTGGTCACTCATATTTACAATTCTAAGCTTCCCGCAGGTAACGGGATATTACATGAAGTGTTAAAATTGAATAAGGTGTTTTATGGTTTGAAGCAAGCTCTTAAAGCTTGGAACACCCGAATTGATCAATATTTCTAGTCGCACAATTTTGTGCAATGCTCGTATGAACACGCTTTGTATGTGAAGGTGAAAAATGGTGACATATTGGTGGTATCTTTGTATGTTGATGATTTAATTTTTGCGAGTAGTAATTGTAAGATGGTTGATGAGTTTAAGAAAGCCATGATGGGAGAATTTGAAATGACAGATTTAGGGTTAATGTCCTATTTTCTTGGTCTTGAGATAAAGCAAGGAGATGAAGGCATTTTTATTTCATAAGAGGCATATGCCAAGGAAATATGGAAAAAGTTCCAGATGGAGGATTGCAAACAGGTTAACACATCGGTTGATTGCGATGTTAAGTTGTCTCAGCATGACAAAGGAAAAGTGATCGATGGAACATTATATAAGAGCCTAGTTGGTAGTTTGAGGTACTTGACATGCACTAGGCCAGACATTTTGTATGCGGTCGACTTGGTAAGCCGATACATGGAGGAGCCAAGAGCAACACATTGGAAGACAATCAAACTGATTGTTCGTTATGTTCGAAGTACTTTATCCCTTGGTTTGTTTTATAGTTCATCCGCTGACAAATTTGCAATTTTTGGCTATTCTGATAGTGACTGGAGTGGAGACATGAATGATAGAAAGAGCACCTCGAGATTCGCATTTTACATGAGGAATACGACTTTCACGTGGTTTTTGAAGAAGCAATCAATTTTGACACTTTCGACGTGTGAGGCGGAATATGTCGTTGTAGTGGCATGCATGTGCCATGCGGTTTGGTTAAGAAGGCTACTCAAGGAGATTAATTTCAATCAAGATGAGGCAACACCAATTTATCTGGATAGCACGTCAGCAATCGATTTGGCAAAAAATTTGGTGCACCATGAAAGGAGCAAGCATATTGATGTGCGATTTCATTTTATTCGAGAGCAAGTGAAGCAGAAGAATATTGAGCTAATTCATGTTAAAAGCGAAGATCAAGTCGCCGACATATTTACAAGACCGTTGCCAATCAAGTTGTTCAAAAGGTTCAAGAATCTTCTTGGTATCAAGGACAAAAGAGAATTAAGTTTAAGGAGGGGTGTTGATGACTAAACTTAATTTGTCTTGAAATTCGTAACAGCACAGTGGACAGATTTTAAGTCAGTTTTAAATAAGAAGTTGAAGGGACAAACGTTATCTATTTTTGGTGTATGACCTATGCATTTGGGGTGCTTTCAAGTCTAGTTTCTGATGGTTCAAATCTTAGGTCGTTTGGAGTTCCCTATAAGAAGTTATAGTCAGTTTATTAAAAAGATGTCAAAATTAAGAGTGTTGTTTAGAATTCTATTTTTATGCATTTATTCTTGTACGAATTTTTAGGAGTCTAACTTGATGTTTAAGGCTTTAAATAGAGAAGTATGCTGTTGTAGAGAGAGAGAGAAATAAAAGTTTTAATACAACAATTGTCTCATTATCTCTTCCATACCTCTTGATTTTTGATAATCGCCATTTTTATTTCCATCAGCCAGTGCATGAGATCCTTCAAGATTTTTCATATCTTAACATGAAGAAGACAATGTTATAAGCCTTAGCACTAGTCCTAACGCTGCACAACATGGTTACTAGAAGAGAAGGATGACAATTTCTATTTTATGATGTTTCTTCTAGTGTAACTGTTACTTTATTGCAGTATACGCAATAAAAAATGGGTTGAAATAGAAATAGTGCTGTGGCATAAATAAAAGAGACTTACAAGAGAAACAGACAGATAACAAAGAAAAAGAGAAAGATCACAATTTTTGATTTTATAATGTTTCTTCAATTGTTTAATCTTTCGATTTCCGTCCAACCTTTGCTCAAAATTGTTCGAAGACAATAGACTTCGTTCTTTCTAAAAAAGACCTTGCTATAAGCAGTTCTTTTTCAAGAAGACGACCGCTCACTTTATTTTAAGGATGATATTTAGGGTTTTAGTTTAGTTTGCAATCAACTTACCAACTTTGTCATCATTCATTTATAAAAATATTCATTTTTTATGGAGCTTTTAATGTAAAATATACTAACATAATTGATTAGAAGAAACTAAAAAATAGTTAAATTTGATTGGTTTAATTCATTTTATAGTTTATAATAATGTATGATAGACTCAAATAATTAAGAATTAGTATAATTTTCTTATATTTACTCAATTTTAAATTATAAGATGATTATTTATTGATAAAATAAATTAAGATTTCTTTTACCATTTAATATTAAAACATAACGAAATTTTTATATATTACATTTTATTAAACATGTTTATATTTATGAATAAATTTATAAACATAAAAAGTTAAATTATATAAAAAAGATATTTTCATCACGTAATAAATTTTGATAATTTTAAATTAACCTGTGGCTATTTAAAATTTTCGCAATTCTAATACTCGTAATCTACAATTTAGCTTCTATATACTGTATATTACCTGTAAACGTGAAATTCACATGCCACTCCAATTTAAAACCTTGTTATGAATAAGATGCAATATTGGTCTTTTGTTTGTGGGCGTATAGAACTAAACAGTTCAAATTTGGAGTGTATATATCTTGACAAAATATCCATAACGTCCTTGACAAAAACTTTGACGTGATCCCTGCTCATTTGGATAATGATTGGTAGCAAGAACTGTCGTTTGGAATAGCTCCAACAGAAATAAGGGCTAACGATCATTACACTGAAACAGAAGATAAGTAGGGCAGCTGACTGAGATATTGGTCACAATGGTGTTGACGAGAAGGTTACTGCCAGTTGACGAGGAGAAGGCTAGAAGAGCTCTTGAACCATTTCTTATCGACTTACTTAAAAGCTAATAAAGTTTCAACCGGCTAGGATTACATATCTATATTAGGTCTCTGGATTCTAGGAATGCAAATGGGTAGACCAGTCTTCATTTCGTTAGATGGAGAACTGGAGATGCAAGCATCACCAATCACAATCTGATCTACATTTGTAAGTATTAAAGAAATCTTGATACGTTTCTGATGATGAAAACGCAACCAATAATATTCGATTAATGTTTATATCACTAGTCACCACAAAGATTTCGACCCAGTCTGATGAGACTTCTTGTACGAAGTGCTCGTTGTAATTTTGTAATGTCTAGTTTCATCTAAAATTGCATGCTATTGTATCCCCAGATCTCTTCCCCATAAGCGTAAATAGCCAATACAAACGAGGGGCGTAAGAACTTCTATGAAGATCAGCCCATCGAGTTCCCACTAAAAAACCATTTTATTTCTGAAACACAAGTAGGGTTTTGGAAAGAGATCATATACCGATAATTGCACTCAATGCATACTGTTGTTTTATACCAGAAATATCAGTGGTTAAGAGTTGGTAAGATTAGGAATCAAAGAAAGGCATCTCAATTAATAGCTAAAAGTAATACATATATTTTCTCAAAGAGGAGGACAAACAAAACCAGGAGGAGGAGTCAATCCACAAGTGATTAAGACTTGAAGCGCAAGAGGAATGAATATATTGAGATTGAGAAGCTTAAGCCTTATAGTTGTGCAAAGGCAAACAGCTGCTTCTAGCTCTAGCAATCCTTGAAGCACAGGGCAGCAAACATTCTCAACAGGATCTCCCAACCCTATGTGCACCAAACCTCCAAGTACGTCTACGCAGGCACCGAGCTTCAGTGCATTGATTGGACATTTTGGTTGACTTATCGGCGGAGGACTAACGCCGGGAACACAAGGTGGAGGACTTACCCCAGGAGTACGACCACATTGTCCTCCGCCACCACCAGAAGGCGGGCCACCGGTATACGGTGGATAGCCTGTAGAAGGCGGTGGCATGACCACAGGAGGATTTGTGACAGGTGGAGATATAACTGGAGGTGTTATGACTGGAGGAGGGTGAACGATTATAGGTGGTAGTATTTTTGGTGGCACGGGTGGTGTTTTTGAAGGTGGTGATATTTTTGGTTGACCACCGTGATGTGGAGGGTGCTTTGTGCTTGGTGGGTGCGGGTGGGGAACTTTCGGGTGGGTTGGAGCCGGAGGACCATAAGCTGGTGGATGTGGCTGAACACATGGACCACAAGCGTAAATTGTTGGAAGGGAAGTGAACATGAAAATCATGCAGATGAAGAATATAGCCGCAGCCTTAGAAAACATTATGATGACTTTAGGGTTTTTCGGAAGTTGCTTGCATATGATTCTTAGGTTTTTGAGAGGTTGATCTGAGGAATTTATATACCCGAGTTTTATGACCAACCCGTGACTGACTGGTTAATTGTTAAAATGTCACACAGAAGTGAAAATCAGAAAATTATGACTGTCGGTCTGCTACTTGCATGTAGGAACAAGGAACGAGATATGGGAATTCATTCTTTATCGTAAGACTGAAAATTAAATTAGAGGGTTTGGACTCTTGTTGGTTGTAAACTTCAATGCCCGATCCGTGACTCTGGGTCAGTTCAATCCGTGAACACGTTGATGTCAGAACTTAAGTCTGGCAGAATTCAGTTGCTGTCTATAGCTCCTGCACTTCTTCTTCCTCTATCATGCCTATACTTATTATGTAATTATTATTTTAAATTGTGTTTAACGATTGTGACTATGGTCGTAATACTATGATAACAGTCACCCCGATAATTAAAGTTTACGGCCATATTTTTTTTTGAAATTACACCTTTATCATCTATAGTTAATGTAATTATTTACAATCACAATATAGCCTGCACTTTGCAATATAAAACCTTAAATGCAACGCATGCTAATTAATTTCCTTCTCTTACTGGACTACTCTGTTTTCTTAATTTCTTCAGTCATTCAATTTAATATGTCATGTAACTCGATCTTTTTTGGATCTTGGTTTTTCGGTCCATACGCCATTATTCTTTGCTGGGAATAGATTCCCGAAATCTAATAGATAGAGCTTATAGTTCTGAGACATGTATATGCGTTTCGTTTCACGATGGAAGCGCATGTGAAATTCCAGTATGCACAGTGACTATAGTTTCGCTCCTTTTTCTTTTTTAGGGTTATATCATAAAACATGTCGATGTTGCCGCTCGAAAATACATTGATGATGCTTTAGTTTATTACCAGTTAAGATGCCCTTTCGTTCCATTTCTTTTTTTAATTTTTAGTTTTAATTTTTCAGTTTTTCTTTGAAATAAAAAATTGTTTAGTTGTTAATATAAATGCAGTTATAATTACATATTAGATAAACCTAAAAATAAATTATTTTTAATTAAGTAAATTTATTTTAATCTTTTATATAATATTTATTAACAAATTATTAATAAAATTATTTTATTTTTTAAATAAATAATTTAAAAATAACTTTTATTTATAAATTGACTTTTTAGTTATCAAATCAAATTTTATTTGAACTTTACATTTTCGAACATATTTTAAATTTAATTAAATTTATTAATATTTATTATTTTTAATTGATTTAATTAAAAATTAAATAAAATTAAAATATTCATATTTCTTACTAATAATTAATTAAATATATAATATTAAATTAAATTATTCGTAATTCTTATTAAAAATAATATAGTAAATAATTAATATATATTTAGTTGATAATAAATCAGATTATGAAAAAAAGAAACAAAAAATACTTTTTATAATTTTCATAAATTTTTGAAAATCAAAAAAAACCAAAATCAAAAACAGAAACTAAAAACTCAAACAAACAAAATTTTTACTGAATTTGAAAACAAAAATAAAAATAGAAACAAATAAGCCTTAATAAGTAATCTTGATATTTTTCGTGCTTGGAACTTGCTTATGCATCTAGATCCCGTGCACAAATCCGAAGTCTCAAACTGGTAATCTCAAACCAAAGGTTTATCTTATCATAACAATCCCACCTCTTAATCCCATTTCTTTCACAAAAGCCATGAAATATGTAGAATGACAAGAAGTAATGCATGAAGAAATCCCTGGCTTAATTGCTAACTACACATGGATTTAATCAAGGTCATTCTTAATATTTTATAGACCCATGACAAAGTAAAAAGAAGGGTCCCAATGAATCTGCAATATACAAACATGTAAACTTTAAAAGCACAATTTTATTACCAAAATTTAATATTGATACATAATTGACTCAAGTCATATGTTCACATACTTGGCAAAATACTAAATGATCATAATAGGAGCGAACAACATCTTGCAAATGTCAATAGTAATAAAATCACTAAAAATAGTAGCAACAATAACAAAACAACAGTAGCAGTAATCGAACAGTAATATTATATTGTAAAACACCAAGAAGAATGCACTAATATGCACACAGATGATCATGAAAAATAATTTTTTTGCACATTTTTAGATGTAAAATCACTCATAATAGTATTAAGATCAATATTATCCGTATTAAGATCAATATTATCCAACATATGATTCTCGATACCTAAAATAGCTAAACCATTCAACATTTCTTGTGATATTGATGATCTCAAGTAGGTTTTCAATAATTTTAAACTTCTCTCATCTGATACTACAATCACATATACGGTCAACAGAATTAGATAAGCATTTGAAACATTTGGATAGTAATCTGTATCTTTAACAAAATCAAGAAATTCAACTAATGACATTAAATTATTTGGCAAAGTCATCTGCAACACTTATAATTTAGAAAAAAGATAATCTAAATCTACATCCAACACATTATAATTAAAAAAAGTAGTTGTAAAATTAATGCAACATTCTCTTAGCTCATTATCATCTCAAATTAAATAAGAATTCAAAAATACTTTTAAATGTCATTAATCGTTCAAATCTATTCTTCAAAGAATCAAATGTCATATCCAAAACAACTAAAAAGTAACTAACTTTAAGGGATTTCTCAACTAATTTTATTTCTCCATCATTATTATTTTCATCAAATTGTCTTTTCCTAATAATACAACCTCTATTTGAAAATATAAGCTCTACATTCATCTCATATATAAGACTTTTTGCAATATTCATACTATAGGCAAACCATTCCTTTCTATATTTCTAAAAAATACCATCAAACCTTCTAATTGCTCTATGGTAGCATTAATGCATATAGATTTAGACTGCTAATTTTTAGTCATGAAGTTAATAACAAATAAAATATCATGCTAAATAACCATTCTAAGTAAAAACTCAAAACTTTCAAGTACACTCACCAAACGTTCTACTTCACTCTTTGACTTGACATTAACACAGGATCTAGATAATTCTATCAAAGCCAATATCATTTGAGGAGCTTGAATTCTAATAGCTTTAATAATTTTTATTCGACTCTCCCAACGAGTGTTAGACAATGATTTCATGGTAAGCCCAAAATATTATCAAGTAAAACTTTCTACCTTTTAGGAGAACTTAAAAATAATGCATATATGCATTGCACAACTCCAAAAAATGAAACAACTTTAATTAATATCACTAAGAGTAAGATTAAGATTATGACAAATACATGACATATCTAACACTTTCGGATTTATTTCAAGTAATTGCTTTCAAACCTCTTGATATTTTCCTTTCATATTAGAACCATTGTCATAACCTTAACATTAAGATTAAGAGACTTAAATGGATTCGATAATTCATTGAAAATTTCCAATCCAGATGTGTCATCTACTTTCAAGAACTCTAAAAAGTACTCCTTTATTTTTATTTTTTATTTGAAATATATTAGCAGATTCTTTTATTCTTGATGACTTAAATTTGGGGTACAATTAAGAATAATAGAAAAATTATTTAACCTTTTTAATAATCCTTATGATAGAACTTCTAACTTTATGGGCCAAAAGAGAAATCAACTCATTTTGAATTTTGTAACTAAGATAATGATGATGAATTTCATGATTTTGAATGTGTCTAACATGATCTTGCATTATTATATCAAATTCAATAATCACCTCAATCAATCCCAAAAAATTGCCATGAATATTTGCAAAGTTTCTCATTGGGTCCTTGAAAAGCCAAACTATATTTAGCAAGGTGTTTCATAAGAGAAACTATTCTTATCAAAACTTGTCTTAAGAGAAACTATTCTTATCAAAACTTGTCTCCCATATTCTTTCTCCTTTATAATTTCTTGGTGCAAATCTTTATCAATTGTTTGACTGTTGCTCAATCTTACTATTAATTCATTCCAAGTCTTCATATTAGTTATATGCTCAACACAATTCTCATGCTCTTTAAATCTCTCACTAAGATGCTTCTAATCTCTAAATCCATCATTTGCAAATGCACTTTGTTTACTATTAGATTTGAACCACTTACAATAAAAACAATATGTTTTATCTATATGTTTAGAGTAAACCAACCGCTTTCTATATCTAATCTCTCCATTACTCAAACTTTTAGAATAATAAGAATATGAAAAATGTCGAGAGGCATTGTCTAAAGGAAACATAAGATTCAATTCTCTTACATGCATTTTTTCAACTAAAATGATCCTTCCTTTATTATCAAGATTATCCTAATTTCTATAATCATAAATATCCAATATAGGGATTGGTTGCTCATCTGCCCTTAAATTATCTAAATTGGATGCATTTAGTACGTAATCATGCTCACGCAAATTACTAACATCCTCATGAATATGACTCTCATCTCTTAAGTTTTCTTTATGTTGCTCAAAATATCCTTCACCTAGTTTCTCAAGATTCTCATTAGAAGAGTCTACTCTTTTGATAAATTTATTAATAACTCCTTTTAAGGATTTTATTAACTGTTCTACTTGTTTTTGTTTTCACTTCCAGATAAATGCTTTTTATGCAACATCATATAAAACAATTATAATACACTTAGACTTGAAAAAGAACAAAAGCACCTATATAGAACTAGAAGAAGGCAATAGATATAATAGAACAACAATGACTCAACTAGATTTCACAAAGATATATCTATATAATTATATATCTGCAACATATGAAAACAACAAAAAGAAATTTTTAATATCCTATATAAAAATTAAAAAAACAAAGAGTAATTTATTACGACATCTGTGAAATGAAAGAAAGAAAAATTATCATAATAAATTTTGATTCGAATTATGGTATGAATTATGTTAAAAAGATACTAACAAGAATTAGTTGGAAAATTTTAAAATTAGAAAACTTATTACAAATAAAAAAGGTATTCCAAGAATAAAACATGAAGATTCAAATTAGATAATAATAGGATGATTAACCTTTTATAGAGTAGATTGCATTATTACAGCATGTCTTATAACATCCATGTAATAATCAATATAATTAAAATTTCATAATACTGATAATTTAAATTTTGATGTTTAAAACGAACTTTTGACTTATTTTGTTGCAATATTAGGCTAAGAAGTCGTATTATGCTAAAATAATTTTTCACATAAGTCTAATAAGATTTAATTGAAATAAATAAAATTTATAAACTTTATGATTTTTAAAATTATAATTCTTAGAATCTTTTTCTCTTTTAATATGTACTAGGCTTAGGCTTATGGTCATGCCTATTGCATGGGTTATTAAAGAAACTATATGTTATTTAATTGATATTCAATTTGAATTTATATACTTTATTTCTCTTATTCAAAATGTTTGTTATTTACTGTATGAAATATTTATCAAATTATTTTAAATTAAATTAATTTAAAAAAATTTGTACATAATATATTAATTATTAGTTATTACATAAATATATAACACTAAATAGTAAATATTTTTAGTGCTAAAAAAGAGGTAGGCCATTATATATAGTAGATAAAAATATGACATGGCAATAAATGAACCATTTCTTTTAAGGAAACATCAAATATTACGAAAATACCACAATAATTATCTTTTTTTTCTCCAATTTTTAGTATATACTTTTAGACAAATGTCTATCCATTCTAATCTAATTACTACAGGAGCCCACTACAACTTAATTTTGTTAAAAAGTGACCTAAATGAGATCTTATCTTACTCATTTAAAAGTTTTAAAATTTTAAAAACTTTCTACCCTCTAAAAATCATTGACCACAAACGACCCTCATCCCAAATCTGCTTCCTCTAAATTTAACTTAGGCCCCTTTTGGATAGGGAACATTGTATAATAGAATCTTTACTCTAAAATATAAAAGGCTATCGAAACTCTTTATTGAAAGCTAGGGTTTAAACGAAAAGTCAAAGATTGAAATTCTAATTATATATTAGGATCAAATAGTATTATGTTAATAAAATATCTTTAAAAAATTGATTTCAAAATTTGATTTTTAAAGAATAGATTTATTATTTTTCAAATAGAAGTGGAATATCGAGCCATTGTGACTGCTACATCTAAGATTTCATGGCTCCAGTCATTTATTTGTGAGTTATATGTACCACTGTCTACAACTCCCATTTTATAGTGTGATAAGTTTTTTTGGAATTAATTCAAAATTGTAGAATTGTCAAAATTCTTTTTGAATAAGTCTTTAGTTTGCTTTGACTTGATCTTTGTTTAAAAATAAAATTTATTATCTATTAAGATTAGGAATAGTAAAATAGAGTAGTAAAGATAAAGATTATCTTAGAGTAGTAAAGATAAGATTTGTTATCTGATAGAAGATAAAATTTTATCTACTAAGATAAAGTTGTTATTAAACTTCATTATAAAAGCCTATCTAAAATAAAAAGAAGCACTAGTAAAGATTTTTTGTTCATTATTCTTCTTCTCTCCCCCTCTTTTCCTAACAAAGTAGTATCAAAGCTCTCAAAGATCTTGAGAGACCTATGAGTGAGTAATGTTTTACAAGATCAAGAGCAAAGAAGGGTAATGAGAAACCAAGAAAGTGAAAAGTTGATAGAGGTAACCTATCTAGCAAAGGTTTCATCATCAAAAAAGAAAGGAAACATTCCTCAATGTGGCCATTGTGAGAAATTTGGTCATGAAGAGAAAGATTGTTGGCATAAAGGGAAGTCTCAATGCTTTAAGTGTAAAAGATTTGAACATTTGAAAAAAGATTGCAGATTTAACAATGAAGAACAAGCAAATACAATGCAAGTGATTGAAGAAGATAACCTCTTCTAGTTGGTGAGAAGTGCACTAAGACTCATTATAGAGAGAAGTGCTATACGGAGATAAGCGATGAGAGAAGTGCTCATATTAAATAGCAGAGAGAAGTTGAAAGTTTAAGAGTGGAAAACACAGAGATAAAAATAAAATTTCTGAAAGAGAAAGAAGAAGTATATTTCTGTAAAAGGTGATTCATTATTCATGAGCATCCTTTACATTTTATAGTGCTGGACTGAACTGAAAACAGAAATTGCACAAACACGACAACACTGAAGTAGTGCTTGATGGCACAAAAAACAGAACTGCAGAATCCCTAAAGACACGATCTAATTTGTTTAAAACTGAAAAGAAAACAAATAAATAAAAACCACATGACAAGCACGTGGGTTTGAAGTTATAGAAGCAAAAAACTAACACTCCTCCTTGCTTTTGTTACTGCAAACTCCAATTTTCTACCTTAAAATCTCAAACTTGTTAACTGGAAGTGGTTTTGTGAACAGATCAGCTATTTGATCTTTAGTTTTGCAGTAAACCAGACTTGCTCCTCCATTCTGCTGTATTTCTCTCAAGAAGAACAATTTGATGTTGAAATGCTTTGTTTTTCCATGAAAATTGGATTGTTAGAGATTGCAATTGCTGCTTGATTGTCAACAAAGATCTCCACATCATTTTTCTGTTCCATATTCAAATCACACATAAGCTTCTTTATCCATAAAATTGGATTAACTGCTGCTGTAGCTGTAACAAACTTAGCTTCTGCTATAGATTGTGCAACAATCTCTTGCTTCTTTGAGCACCAAGAGAAAAAACCTGAGCCAAAACCGAAACAATAGCCCGATGTACTTTTCATGTCATCAACAGAACCAGCCTTGTCGCTATCTGAGAATCCACATAGCTTGAAATCATTGCATTTTCCAAACTTGACTCCATAACTGATTGTGTCTTTAATATACCTTAACACTCTTTTTGCTACAATTAAATGTAACTCACTAGCACAATGCATAAAGCGAGATAAGAGATTTACATCAAATAAAATGTCAGGTCTGGTGGCATTAAGGTATATAAGGCATCCAACCAAGCTTCTGTAGTAGCCTTCATCAACTTTCTCGGTTCCATCTCCCTTGCTCAGCTTCTCTTTTTGATTCATGGGTGTAGTAACAGCTTTGCATTCCTCCATTTTGAATTTCTTCAAAATTTCTTTGGCATATTTCTTCTAACAAATGAATACTTCATTTTGGCTTTGTGTAATTTCCATTTCAAGAAAGTAGTTCATGAGACTAAGATCTGTCATTTCGAAAACCTGCTCCATTTCTTGTTTGAATTTCTCAATTAGCAAGGCATTATTTCTTGTCACCAAGATATCATCAACATAAAGAGAAACTATAAGAACAGTATTGTCCTTATGTTTAACATAAAGAGTTGCCTCTGATAAGGTTTTTTTGAAGCCTAAGTTTTGCAAATAATCATCTATCTTACTATACCAGGCCCTAGGTGCCTGTTCCAAACCATAAAGAGCCCTTTTGAGCAAGTAGACTTTATCTTCTTCACCTTGCACAACAAAGCCAACGGGCTGCTCCACATATATTTCTTCCTGCAGAACACCATTTAAAAAAGTGGATTTGACATCTAATTGAAATACTTTCCAACCTTTTTGAGCAGCAACAACTAGAAGCATTCTGATTCTATCTAATCAAGCCACGGGGGCAAAGGTGTCTGAGTAATCAACAATAAAAATCTGGGCGTAACCATGAACAACAAGTATGGCCTTATGTTTATTGATGGAGCTATCTGCATTTAACTTCGTTCTAAACACCCACTTCACTCCTATGATTTTTCTGTCAGCAGGTTTCTCAACTAATTCACATGTTTTATTCTTTTGAATCATTGACATCTCCTCCTCCATTGCTTTTTTCTATTTTGGATCTCCAAGAGCTTCTTCATATCCAGCTGGCTCATATACTGCTACATTACATCTTTGGTAAATTTCAGATAGTGACCTGGTTCCTCTAACTGGTGAATCATCAATGTTTTCCTCCAGCCATTTGTCTTTCGACTGCTCTTTAGGAAGACTAAACTCTTGTAGGAGTCTCAGTGAGTCATTCCAATCCCACTGTTCCTCTTCATTAAAATGAACATCTCTGGTAATAGTCATCTTTCCAGTTTGTGGATGATAAATTTTATAAGCTTTGGAAACTAAGCTATAACCGACAAAAATACCAGAAATGGCTTTCTTGTCTAGTTTGTCACTCTTATTCTGTGGAACATGAACAAAACCAACACTTTGGAACACTTTAAGAAATTTCAATGAAGGCTTAAAACCATACCAAACCTCAAATGGTGTTTGATCCTTCAATGCCTTGCTTGGAAGTTGATTTTGAAGAAATACGACTATGTTGGCAGCCTCTGCCTAAAAACTTTTAGGCAAATTCTTCTCATGCAACATACATCTCACCATCTCCATCATATATTTGTTCCTCCTCTCACTGACTCTGTTTTGTTGTGGCGTATAAGGGGCTGTGTATTGGTGTTCAATGCCAACTTCTTCACAAAAAGAATTGAATTGAGATGAGGTGTATTCGGTCCCATTATCAGACCTTACAACTTGAATTTTGCGGCTACTCTGGTTCTCCACCATATTCTTGAACTTCCAGAAAACTTCAGCCATTTCTGACTTATATTTCAGGAAGAAAATCCAACACATTCTTGTAAAATCATCAATAAACAGAATAAAGTAGAGGCTACCTTGAAGGGATGGAGTTTTTTGTGGTCCAGCAACATCTGTATGAATTAATTGCAACTTTTGTGAGGTTCTCCAAGTTGACTTTGGAAAGGGCAATCTGGTTTGTTTACCAAACTGACGGGCATAACAATTTGGCAATTGATCAGCAAGCATTGGTAGATCCCTTATCATATCTTTCTTTTTCATTTCTTGCATTCATTGAATATGACAATGGCCAAGTCTTTTATGCCAAATTTCATTGATGTTGGTTTTTGCAGAAAAAACAGCATGCTCCTCTTCTGTTGGATCAAACGAGAAGCTTTTACCCCTCATTTTAACACGCAGAACCTGCTCCCCTTTTGCATCATATATGTCACAATGTCGATCTTCAAATGTTACTTTGAATCTCTTTTCAACTAGCTGACCCACACTTAGCAAATTTTGATCAATGTCAGGCAAAAAAAGAACATTAGAAATAGTTTTTATACCTGACGTTGTTGTAATTGCAACGACTCCCTTTCCTTTTGCTGGTAGGTAGATACCATTTTCAATTCTGACTCTAGTGACCTCAGTAAGATTCAACTCCTTAAAGAGTGTTTTGTCATAAGTCATGTAGTTTGTACAATCATTATCGATCAGCCAACTTTCGAAACTACACCTGGTGGAAAAACATATTGCCACAAAAATCTGATCTTTATCTTGATCAGCAACTTGGGCATCAACTTCTTGATTCTTGTTTTTGCAAATTACAGCTTCATGCCCAAGCTGATTGCACTTCTTACATTTGGCATCTGGTCTTCTCCAACATTTGTACGGTGGATGACCTATTTTGCCACAATGTTTGCAAGGAGGATATTCTTTTGAGCTTCCACCTTTGCCACGATTACGGTCAACTGAGGTTTGCTCATCTTTTGAACCAACTTGCTTTTTCTGAAAGTCCTTTTCTTCATGATGCCTAACTGAAAGGGCTCCTTCAACGAAACCATTCTACCTCATAGATCACCTCTGCTCTTGAGCCTGAAAAGAGTTCAATAACTCTGCCAAGGTGATTGTGGACAAATCCCTTGTATTCTCCAAAGTGGTAATTGATGCTTCATATTTTTCAGGGGTAGTAACTAAAATCTTTTGAACAATTCTAAAATCATCAAAAGAAGTGCCAAGCAATCTTACTTTATTGATGATATCAAGCAGTCTTTCAGAGTATTCTTTGGCTATCTCTGACTCTTTCATTCTTTGCAGCTCAAACTCCCTTATAAGATTGAGAGCTTTCATGCCTCGAATCCTATCATCTCCGGCATATTCTTCCTTAAGATAATCCCAGACTTCCTTCACTGTTTTGAGAGACATAATTCTAGTGAAGATTGTGTTTGAAACAGCTGCAAACAAATAAGCCTTGGCCTTTGATTTTCTGGTTTTCCTCTCCTTGTGATTTTTGATTTGGGCCATGGTGGGATTTGCAAGTAGTAGAGCAACAACATAATCCTCTTCCACAGCTTCCCAAAGATCTAGGGCATCCATATGGGCTTCCATTCTGATTGCCCAAATTTCATAGTTTTCACCGTCAAAAATGATCGGCGCAGTTGGAGACAAATTCCCCTCAGATTCCATCTCACAGGCCCTTCAAGAATGGGGCTCTGATACCAATTGAAAGTTTAAGAGTGAAAAACATAGAGATAAAAATAAAATTTCTGAAAGAGAAAGAAGAAGTATATTGTTGTAAAAGGTGATTCATTATTCATGAGCATCCTTTACTTTTTATAGTGCTGGACTGAACTGAAAACAGAAATTGACGCAAACATGATGCAAACACGATAGCACTGAAGTAGTGCTTGATGGCACAAAAAACAGAACTGCAGAATCCCTAAAGACACGATCTAATTTGTTTAAAACTGAAAAGAAAACAAATAAATAAAAGCCACATGACAAGCACGTGAGTTTGAAGTTACAGAAGCAAAAAACTAATAGAAGTGCTTTATTGAGAAGATTATAGAGAAGTGCTCTAAAGAAAAAAATTGTGGAGAGATGTGTTCCATGCCCATGAAGGTTTTTTTTTTATACCAATTTTGAATTAGGGGGAAGTGTTGGGAATTAATTCAAAATTGTAAAGTTATCAAAACTCTTTTTGAATAGGTTTTTAGTTTGTTTTGACTTGATCTTTGTTTAAAGATAAAATTTATTATCTAATAAAATTAGGAGTAGTAAGATAGAGTAGTAAAAATAAAAATTATGGTAGAGTAATAAAGATAAAATTTGTTATATGTTAAAAGATAAAATTTTATCTGTTATGATAAAGTTGTTATCTTTTAGGATTTAAATTTTATTATAAAAGTCTATATAAAGACATAGTTTCGTAATAAAAAGAAGTTCATTATTCTTTTTCTTGCCCCTCTTTCCCCAACAAAGTTGAGTGCTACATATCTAATGCATAATCCGTCATTTCTCTCTCGCTCGAAACATTTGGAGATTAATTTCATTTTGTTCGTGATAAAGTTGCTCGATAGGAAGTAGGAACTCGGGGTTCAACATCTGCCCTCAATAAATCAAATCGTTGATGTCTTGACAAAAGGTTCAATGATTTTCTTATCTTCAAACAAGTTGAGAAATTGTGCACCATCTTGTCAACTTGTAGGCGGCTGATAAGGATATACTCTACTCCAAGATTATTCCGTTACTATTGCATCTTGATATGATAAAGATTTAATCTATTTCAAGATTATCCTGTAACTACTGCAGCTAGATCGCTACAACATCTTATTTGTATAAATAATGTAAATCATATCTTCTAATTGTTTATTTCTAGTTGGAAACAACTTGTAAATGCAAATATAAGTATATAAAGTAACTTATTAATGGAATACACAATTCATTTATTCCTAATTTAATTTTCTACAAAAATTTCATTAATTCGACAACTTAAATTTATGTACATTGTTGGATTAATCAAACAAATGAGTTGTGTAACAAGCTCTCCAAAGTGGGTTAAAATTGTTTGATCAATTCACAGCTTAGCATTTAAGAATCCAAAACTTGTTCACTAATGTAAAATAATTGATTGCACGCTTCTTCCTTTAAGGGCTTCACCGAATATTTACCAAAGGTTTGATTGTTGATTTCAACCATAATAACGTTTATATATTGGTTGTAGTCTACTTCACAAATTATAATTTGCAATTGTTAAGATTGGCATGACCCCTTATTATTGTAATAACTAAAATTGTTGTATAACTTACCGTTCAACATCCAGATTATGGCTATGTTACTTGGACATTGCAACTTCTGTTTCACATTTGTAGTGATGCAATGTATTTATATCCTTAATTAATTATAATTTCTCTTCACTAAATATTCATGGTTTTGTATCTTATAATTTCCACTCTCATAATAAGAATGATTGGATTCTTTGCCTTCTCAGCTGAAAAAATGTTGCATAATAAAGAATTTATCCTTTTCAACAAACCAAGGTTTTGTTGAATAATATATATATCTGTTTTGATAAGCTAAGTAGTGAATATAAGAGCTTGTTCTTTTCATCATTTCAGATGGCAAACAGATCGAAATTAAACCGAAACTATTCTCCTCAACAACGGCTACTTGGCTACTTTTCATAGTCTCTTGACTTTAAAAGGTAGGTTGTATGCCATTGCACTCCAGCCATACTTTCTTTTCTTGCCCAAGAACCAAACACTGGACTAGTTTTTAAAGAAGAAAAAAACAGTCATTGAGATTTAGGCATTTCTAGCTTCCCTTCCGAGTAATTACTTCTGGTCTTGAAAGCACACTTAGTAGTTAATTTCCAGAAAGATGAAAGAATCTGATTTCATTTCAGTTTGTTCGAGTCCAATAGAAATTTAGCTTCAACAATCACACTTCTATCCTTCAAAGACGGGTGGAAAGAATTGCAACTCTTTACGAGTAGAGCATTCTTGTAGGTTGTACCTTCTTTCCTGAATCCAGAGACGGATCTTAATTTTGGTAGTACTAAATCTTAGAGTACGAGATCAGCTATGAGTTAGACAACTTTTGAAGGATTCTTACCTTTATTCGTTCACGAATTTTTATTATAGAACAAAACGATGACGTAGTGATAGGCGCAAAAAATTTAAAGGCGCTGTAGGATGAGTCAACGATAGCTTAATTAAGTCAATATCTAAGATGCATCATTTAAATTAAATCTTAGCATAACAACTTGAACACATATGTGTTTAATACTCGTTCGTTCTTATATTAGAACGTTGTGTAACGAATATGAAAATGAGCAATATACCAGAAAGTTGTTATTCTTCCTCTCTAATCTATTATGATTCTCCCCTTGTGTCTTTTCTTTTTCCCTATTGAATGTGATTCATTCCTTTAATTGAATAATACTACCAAACATTTGATATCAGAATAATGACCCTAGACGAAGTGATGGCTGAAGGAACGCATAGAGTGGAACTACACAGAATCGAGGAAAGTGTAGAAGTATGATGGAGGCTCATGTTAGATAATTTTATTATATGACTCATATATTTTGGTTTAATCATTAAGTATATTAAATACCATTAGTTATTTGAATAAGAGATATTGGGTTTAATTAAAATAAATAATATGATGTATTTGTGTTGATGGAACGTAAAGATAAGGATAATGAAAATTGGTGTCATTTGAATTTTAAAAAAATAACTACTTCCTCTCTCTCTCTACCTATTAAATTTTTTATGTATCTCTCTCTATCAGACAATAATCTTCTTAGACGTTTTTTCTTCTTACAGTGTCTAGAATAATATTATCGCATTTTCTCACTAGAGCATTAATGTTTCTCCTCTTAACATATCTGAAGTACCTAACCTTATCGTCTTTAATTTTCATTACTATTATATACTTTTAATTTGTCTCTTACCTTTACATTCATGACATTATCTCTTTTAGTAAAGTTGCTCATCCGACAGAGTATCCTTATCTTTACCATCATTAACTTATAACTATGTACCTATTTGATGGCCTAACACTTCAATCTAGAGAGCATGGTTGGCGTAATCGCTAAACGATAGGATTTACTTTTAAACTTGAGTAGTATCTTCTTGTCATAAGAAACTCTTAATACACTTCTCCATTTAAGCCACCTTGATTTGATACGGTGAATAATGTCTTCTTCGATCTTTCCATTTCTTTTGATGATAAATCCTAGATACTTTTAAAACTCTTTTTGCAAATAAATTTTGAACCAATCTTTATCTCTACATCAGAATCCACTCTATGGCCTAAAAAGTTACACTCTAAGTACAAATGTTTGTCTTACCCAATTTAAAGTTGTTTGAATCTAACGTATCCCTCCAAAGTTCTTGTTTGACATTGATACCCTCTCTTGTCTCATCTACTAAAACAATGTCATCAGCAAACAACAAATTTTAAGGCATATCTCTTTAGATATTCTTGATGAGCTCAAGTAGGAAGATTTCGAGAACCTTAAGACAAATGCAAATGCATCAGGTACATGAACAATGTTGCAATAAGAAAAGCATTCCATAGCATTTTTGCATAAGATTATATCTACAAGGCACTAAGGTTTATCAACATATGAGAAGGAATTTTTAGCTGTGATCAAAGCCTTAAAACAATGACATCATTATCTTAGCATAAAACCCTTCATCATTCAAACTAGTCACAAAATATTAAATATATATTTATAGAATGGGCACATTACCACTCCATTTGAATAAACATGACTAACTCAACCCTTCGATATGACTTTAAGGTTCATTGTATTATAAGAGTAGGAAGGAGAACGTGGCTACGTGATTAGGCATTTGAATTCTTGGACACAATAGGATGTCACCAGCACAAGATCTTGCCTTATCTAACATATTTCTCTGGATTTTTTTTAAGTGGGTAGAATGGTATATTAAATAACAAGAGATCACACTTTATCCAATATGCGTCTCTAGATTTTTTTTCTAGGTAGACAAAATGGAATATTGAATTGCACATGATCATGTCGTATCCAACATCCTTCTCTATGAGGATTTTGAATTTCTTATTTTTCATTATTTGTTTCATATTTCAAACTTTACCCAATCTCTTTGATTCTTTTCCTATTTTATCTAAAACTTTCTTAAGTTGAATTATAATTTCCTATTTTGAGTCACTTTTGGATGGCCTTATAGGGGTTAGCTGATTCTTTCTTAATTATAGTACCACTGCATACCCATAAATAGATGGCCAGACGGATGTGGTGAATAGGTCTTTGAGTAATTTGGTAAGATGCATATTCCATAAAAAACCCAAAAGTTAGGATTTCTTGATTACAGAAGCCAAATTTGCCAAGAACAATGTACTATTTCTGTGGTTTCCAAGGTACCTAATCATGCTCTTGGTCTTGTTAAATTTCCTAAATCTTCTAATATTTCTCCTAGTGCTATAAAGTTAGCTAAAGATGCACCAGAGATTCAACTAGAGGTGAAGAAGAAGATTAAAAGATCTAATGAGAAGTACAAGGCTAAGGTTGATTCGTATAAGAGACTCAAGTGTTTAATGTCGGAGATGAAATTGTGGTTTTCTTGAGCAAGAAACCAAACTGCTAGAGGTTATCATGAACTATAACAAAAGAAGTATAGTACACTTAGAATTAATAGAAAAATCAATTATAATTCCTATGTTATTGGATTATTTCACCAACCTTCAATGTTGTTGATCTCTCACCTTACTTTCATGATACAAAGCTTACATATGCTAACAATAACTTGAGGTCAATTTTTTTGACAACTAGGGGTGAATGATGAGGCATTTGAATTCTTGGACATAATAGGATATTCACTAGCATGAGATCTCACCTTATCTAACATCCTTTTTTAGATTTCTTTCTAAGTTGGCAGTATGGTATATTAAATATCACAAAATCATGCCTTATCCAACATCCTTCTCTAGATTTCTTTCTATATAGGAAGAATGAAATATTGAATAACACATGATCATGCCTTATCCAACATCTTTCTTTATAAGGATTTTGAATAATTTATTATTTCATCTTTTTGTTTCTTATTTCAAACTTTGATAAATCTTTTGATTCTTTTCTATTTTATCTAGAACTCTTTTTAGTTGAATTAGAGTTTCCTATTTTACCTAAAACTTTTTCTAAGTTGAATTAGAATTTCCTATTTTTCTTAGAACTCTTCCAAAGATGACTTACTTTTTATGTAAACCTATTTAAACAACTTTTGAGAGAGATTAATATAACTCTCTATCAATAAAATTTATTTTTTCTTTGATAATTTTTATTTTATAATTCTTAGATTAGAATTGTGTTTGTTTATCCTATTCCATTGCATCACTATGGATTCTCTATCCAAGAGCACCAACTTTGAATTACTTGTGTGTTTGTGTCATAGGTGCATGCATGCTTAATGGAAGAAATTAAAAGGAGCTAGGGGGAGGACTCTACTATGCAAGATTTGATCCAAAAGCTAGTAAAAGGGGAGGAGAGGTTTGGAGGGTATGAATGGAGGAGTAAACTAGTATAATGGAAAGGTAGGTTAGCGGTTATGTTCGACACTCAACTCGGGAATTAATTGATTAAGATGGGTTCATGATAAACCAGCAGGTGTTCACTCTTGGGTGTTGGAAATCATAAAAAGATTTTAAAAAAATTACTCCATTAGAAGGGACTATATAAAGACATTCGAAATCATATTAAGAAGTCGATTATTTGTTAGAAAAACAAATATGATACATCTATATGTCCTGGATTATAACAACCATTATCCATTTATGAGGGAGCTAGAGGCAACTTAGTCTGAATTTCATTAAAGGCCTTTCAATATCGAAAGGAAACTTAACAATTCTGGTAGTGGTTGGTTAGTTCACTAAGTACTCTTATTTCATTTTTGTTAAACACCCATTCTTAACTATAAACATTGCTCATTTATTACTAAGTCACATCTTTAAGTTGCCTGGGATGATTGAATTCATGATAAGTGATAGAGATTTGACATTGCTGAGTTAGATCTGGTAAGAATTATTTAGATTAAAAAGGAAAAGCTTGAGACACTTGACAACCTATCACTCACAAATAGATGGGTAAAAAAAATTGTTAAAAAGATTTTAGAAACTTTACTGAGATGATTTTATAGAGATACTCCTCACAAGTGGACTGATTGGGTTCCCTTGGCATACTAGTGGTATAGTATCACCTACCATTTGACTATATGATCCACCCTATTTAAGGTTTTATATGGGTACTCTCAATTTATTCATATTCCATATTTCATGGGAGATTCCAACATAGTGATGATAGATCATGGATTGAGAGACAAGGACACAACCCTCCTAAAAACCAAGTTTCATTTGTAAATGACCTAGAGCATAATGAAACAATAGACAAATAATAAAAGAGGGAATTTGAAGTAGGTGATTGGATCCTACTTAAGTTACAACCTTACGAGCAGAATTCATTACAAAGGAGAATAAATCACAAGTTGTGGCCTTTTTATTATGGTCTTTGTAAGATTTTGAAGCAAGTGGAAAGGGTAGCTTACAAATTAGTGTTATTGAAATGAATAATCATACATCTTATCTTTCATATGTCCCAGCTTAAAAAGGCTCACATGAGATAAGAAGGAATCTTTACTAAACTTCCACCCATGCTTGCTACTACAAAACATGTTCTAGTGGCAGTATTGGGAAAGAGAATGATCAAGAGGAACAATAGGCCAGTAACTTAAGTGCTAGTATAATGGTCAAATGGTTGAAGCGAGAATGTTACCTGGGAATACTTGTTCGAACTCCAGAAATGATTACCAGAAGTTAACCTTGTGGATAAGAAACTTAAAGGTGAACGAATTTTTATGGAATAAAATGATGATAAAGTGATGGGCACAGGAAATTCAAAGAAGTTGTAGGATGAGACGATAACATAGCTTAACTAAGTTAATATCTAAGATGCACTGTTTACATAAAACCTTAACAGAACAACTCAATCACATGTTTGTTTAATACTCGTTCTTCTTTATATTAGAATGTTGTGTAACAAATATGAAAATGGGCAATATATCATAATGTTGTTATTCTTTCTTTTTCTCTCTCTAATTTGTTGTGATTCTTCCCTTGTGTGTCTTCTTCTTCCTTCTTAAATTCTTTTTTCTCATTGAATGTGATTCATTCTTTTAATTTATTAAAAAGACAAAACAATTTCATTAAAGACCAATTGATCATTATTTACTTCTAAAATTTCATCTAAGTTCAAATTTTGCAAAATATTTTAAGTCTATATGTTGTTCATTTTATGTGCAACAAAATTAAAGAAGTGACCTTTTCCATTAATGTCAACTACTTTGGTAGGACTCTACAAAGAACATATTATAGTAATACTTGACAAGTAATATGTGAATATCACAATGAACTTGTGAGTCCTTCGAGTAAAACTTATAAAACCTTCTAAGATAAAATTATATCATTTATGAAATATGAGTGTTTTAAATTAAAAGAGGAGTCACTAAATTTCAACAATAATCCTATATCATGACACTTAAATTGACATGGTTGGTGGGTTCAGAAGGAAGAGCTCAAGGGCAATCAAATTTACTCAATAGTCTTGTTTTTTCTTCAACATTATTTGCTTCTCTTTTTATTTGCTATTTGTTTTGTTCGTTGATAGATTTAACTGTCTATTAATGTGGACCATTCACATATTTAAACAATCTCTAAATATTTTCTTGCATTAAATTTTGAATGCTTTCTTTTAGATGAATGATTTTTTCATATTAATTTTAAATGTTGTTAAAATGATTAATTGATGAATACTTGAATATTTTCTCAATTAGTTTTGAATACCTTGTAAATGTTTATTCATATACCATTAATTTGATGGTTGCTTGGCACCATGCCAATTACATGCATATACATCCAAACAAAATCTAACCCCCCTCTTTTACCCAAAAAAAAAAAAAATCTAACCCCTCTCATATAAAAGAAAAATATCTTTTGAAAAGAGCGAAGAAAAATCAAAATTTAAATTCTTAACATTTTTTCTTATTCATGAAAGTTTTTGATCATATGGTGTGATCGGAATCGAAAGTTGATTTGCAAGTAATAAAGCTTTTTTGAGTAGCTAAAAATGTCACACCAGATTATTGACAGAATATGTATATGCATCCGTATCTTATTTTTAAAAATAAATTATATGGCACATATTTAATTATTAATTTCAAAATTCTTGCTCATTTTAATTATTTCGATGATCAATTATCTTAGTTAATATTTCAAATAATACAAATGATATTTTTTGACGTAAAAAAGCAATCATATTAATTTTACTAAATTTAATGATTGTACACATTTGACGAATGTTAACTTTTATTTGATACATGTAACATTCGAAAAACAACAAATTTAGTAGATGAAAGGTAAGGAAAACTTGATTGGTTATAAAAATTCAGAAATCTCTTCTAAAATGACAAATGCTAAAAAAGCAATTGCAACTCTTTGACAAATTTTAACTAGAAAATTCTTATAGGTGGTCTTCTTTCCTGAACTAATAGACGAACATAGTTTCGGTGTGGTGCTGGATTTTGGGGTACGAAATCAACTATGGGTTAACAAGTTATCAAATGATTGTTACCTTCATTTGTTCATTGAAAACCAAAAGATCGTCCTTTACTTGTAAAATTCCATCAAGACTCAAATTTTGGAAAATATTTCAAATCTTTGTATTGCGCATTCAAACAATTAAGTTAATTGGTGGCAGAAAAAGTTTGCCCCTATATACTTCTTTACCTTTTATAAATCCTAATTTTATTAGAGGAAGGAGACCCTCAAATGGCATATATGTTGGAATAAGATTTTCCATAGTTTATTAGTTTCTCTATTGGCTGTCAAATCAATAAGCTTACCAAATTTGATTGGCTCCATAATTTAGAACGCAAGTGACTTGTATATTGTACATAACCACCGTGCAGTGTATCTAATATCTAGTAGTCGTTAAAGCATGAATCCTACTAAATGTTACTATGCCACAGGTTCCCGCAAATTCACTATAAATTGGCTTCTGTTAGATAAAAATCGATAATTAATAGAATTATAAATGCTAACTTAACGTTTATTCTCAATAGAAAAAGGCCGCAATGCAGGAGCCTTGTTTCTAACAGGAAAACAATCTTAATTAACATCTAAACTTAGTTGTCTCCCGTTCTTGGAAGCTATAAGCCTTTAAATGAATCTAGTTCTAAAACACAACGAGAGTCAGAAACAAAAAGTGTTGACGAAATGGAAAAGATTTAACACTTAAACCCATCTGGAACTTTCTTTCCGCAAAAGCTAATCACCATTTCCAGGGCAATTGGAATGTCAATAATATGACCCATGACATTAGCTTTGATGGCTGTGCAGAGGCAAAGCGCAGCTTCAAAATTTCCGAGAGGACCAAGTATGTTACAGCAAGAGTTGTTTGGAGTAACAGCATCACGGTGTATTAAACCATGCGCTATACCTGAACATACAGAGAACTTAAGGGTATCCCTAGGGCACTTACCATGATGATGATGCTTTAGGGCTGCTGATGGCGATTGAATATTTGTAGAGCTCACCAAGGTGAAGAAGAGGAGGTTGAGAGAGAGGAAAAGAGCTGTTGAAGCTAGTGATTTTGAAGACATCTTTCACAGATTAACCACCTTGGATTCAAAAACAATTTTCTTTTGTTGGTGTGAGGTAAAGCTCGAGAGGTGAATTAAATCTACTATCTGAATGGCGCTTGTTCTCTTATATAAGTGATATAGGGAATAGTATATACATCAATGTACCAATAACTCAGCATTAGTGATCGGCAAGTTGTTGAAGGCTTCTACTTTCTTAGATTGGTTGATGATTATTTGCTGTAGTGATGTGAAAAAATAGGTTTACAAAAAATGTGTAATAGCTTCCTCCTCCTTCTCGCGAGGGAAAATCTCAAAGTAAATTGACTACGAAAATGTAGAAAAGGAATGGCTTTAATTAATTCTTTCTAAAAGTTTTTTTTAAAGGTAATTCTTTCTAAAAGTTGTCGTTAAGCTAGCAAAAGTTTTGTATATTTAGGTATCCAAAAATTACGCTGAAGTCCGATGCCTTATACCTTATTTGGACAAACGTCAAAACAACCAACCTTGACCTTCCATTTCATTTCATCTCCTTTTGTTCACTGGCTCTTACGATGAAAATACAAGGTCTGCAATAAATTTATCGAAGTTGGAGTCTTGCTTTTGAAAAAATGTAACGTCGAATCCTGAGGGGCATCTCATTTCAGTGTTCGATCGATTGTCGTGGACAATGCCATAGAGTCCATTTGATGACTTTGATTGCCTTTGAGCAATAATTGCATGTAGATATATCTCCATTACGCTCTCTACAACAGGAAGCATTATGAAATGTTCATTATGCCTGCTTTTAACACTCCACGCACTCAATTATAATTTGCTGTATGGAAGACTTGATGAATTATCTTTTAATGTTTTTAGGTTTTCAGGTTAAAGAACGCTGACACATAATTCATAATTGCCCCTGTTCCTTTCCTATCTATAATATTATTAACTGCAGATCCTATCTTAATGAAGCAAGTAATTTCGTTCAATTTTGCGTATAATTATCATTTTCACGACAAACAAAAATTTAGAAGTGAGAGAACTGTGATGACGAAAGTGTGAGAGACACATTGGAGGTGGAATGGTGGCAATTTAAAGGGAAATAAATAGAATTCGCATGACTTGGATAGTAAACACTATGTACCAATTAGGGTTTCCAGGTTAGTTATTTTGTATGATATGTGTTTTGGATGTTTAATTGTGTGTATATTAATTGTTTTCATCGTTCAATTTCTTAATTTTTTGAAATAACCGCATTATCCCCAAATCAAGGTTAAAGTAAATTAGAGTTATTTTTAATAAAGCAGATATAATTGGGGTTTTTCATATTAAATGTGGTTGAATGACATGATACACGACATATAGTTATAATTGAATGTAGATGTATGATTTATGATATTATGGAAAAACCTTTATAGATTCAAGTGTTGCAAAAATGCGGAAAAAATTCACTTTTAACACTACTGCTTAGATAAATAGAGTGTGAACGATTGTACTGAAAAATTACACCAGGTAAATTCCTAATAAAGACTAGAGAAATCACAAACGGTTCCACTTAAAACCTAATCTCCTAGACATAATTTTTCTTGACATGTAATTTAATAGCATAATAATTCACTACAATTATACCCAACAATAACTATTAAATAGACAAATAACAAATACCAAAATTTAACGAGGTTCGATTAATTATGCCTACTTTTTCGAATACAACTAAATTAATATTCACTATTTTCAAAAAATAAAACAGGTGAAATATTACAAAAGAAGATAGGAAATTTTTACCTTAAGAAAAGATAGGCAATTTTGGGATGTATCTAACTAAGGAGGGGAGGCTCTTTTATAGCTTTAGAAACCTCTGTCGTTCCCACAAATTTTCGATGTGGGATTAATTGTGGGATGAGCCATAATTGTTGACAACTCAACAAATCTCCACGTTGACAAATTCCACTTCTTCAAATCTCTCACAAAAATCATCTTTATTAGTGTCTTCAAATGCACTTCAAAGCGCTCATCTTCAATTTTTAGGAATATTGATTAAATCTAAACAATGTTGGAATTTGACCGCAATCACCACCTTTGTCACCATATTAGCAGGATTCTCAGTGGTCTTAATCTTTTGGATAATAACTCTACCTTCTTCAATAACCTCTAGTACAAAGTAATAACGGACATCGATATGCTTCGTCCTTGCCTGGTCAACCTGGTTCTTTGCTAAAAGGAAAGCACTGTGATTATCACAATGCACTTTAATGTGCTTTGTTCAAACCCTTAATTCACTAAGCAATCCTTAAAGTCAAATTGCCTCCTTTACAGCCTCTATAGCTACTATATACTCTGCTTCTATAGTCGGCAAAGTAATTATTGACTGTAAGGTAGACCTCCAACTGACTGGTGCCCTTTTAAGAATAAACACATAGCCAGTTGATAGGATTGAATTATCTTATATTTTCTTATCCATTTATATGTGATTTCAATCCTATTTTTAAGATAAAATGCTTAATTTGTGTTCAATTTGTGTTGACTACTTCGTTGGATATGTTGATATATTGTTGAGACCTAAAAGACAAGATTTTCTAAGGTAAATTGGAGCACAATTGTTTACCTAGTAAAAGGTAGAAATTTATTAACAATGGTGGTTTGTGGGCTGCGTTTCACGCACCAACGCTGCGTGCACTGCATACAATGCATGCGTACGCAACGTTAACACAGTAACACTGCTTTTAGGCAGTATTATGCTTCGTTTAAGTAAGGGTAAAGTAGCGGAAAGGTTTGAGCAGACAACTAATTAAATTGTCCCATCATATATGAACAGTGGCAGTAGAACCAAGGAAAAAATGTAGAGAGCTGCTGGGGTCACAGCTACAGTGGCGGCACATGGAGACAGAAGAATGAAGCTGTTGGGCCCCGAAAATTTTTCTTTTATTATTATTGATTTATTATTTAGTTGTCTACCTTAATTACTTTTTATTTTGCCTTAATTGTTTTAATCATATGTGTATATTTATATTTTGTTGAGTCTTGGATTAGCAAGTGTGTTCTTGGGATTAAAAGTTGGGCTTTATTGAAGGGCTTGTTGAAAGAATGGGCCTTAGGAATAAAAAGGGGATTGAAGAGA
>JAOTAX010000197.1:33428610-33444342 GCA_025629825.1 Erythroxylum guanchezii
CATCTATGGAACACATGAGGCATAAATATGGATAAACATAGAAATTGCAAATCCTTGGAAGACAAGTTTATTTCATTAATGTGCTTCGAATAACGTTGACCCACCAGACAGAAGTTCGAAAGTTTGCATATTATATACGAATAAGAGAACACAAGGGCATTGGGGTGTACCTTAGGAATCCGGCCGTGAGCACAGATGACGTGTGATTTTGAGAGGGAGAATTAGGAATCCCATCCTGAGTGCAGATTTGAGATGGAGAAATAGGAATCTAGCCGTGAGACGAAAAGGGAAAGACACAGAAATATACCCAAACGTTGAATGAAAAGGGAAAGAGAAATGAAGCTGTTGATCGACGAAAGGTGGGGTGGCGACATTGAGCAAAAGAATTTATGGGTGGTCTGTAGACGACACAGTACAGCAAAGAGGAGTACATTTAGGAGGCGGGAGGCACGCGAGATTATTGAAGAAGACAGCTTTGAAACCCAAATGATAAACGACTCAGTTTTAATTTTTCACCAACACTTCCACGACGTTTACTTCATTAACACGTCGTGAAATGTATTTGGCCACGTTCCAATAATAAAACGTCTCAATTACTCCCTAGATTCCGCATCGTCTGAGCCCGACATTGCAAAAAATTCTCACATTTCTTGACGTTTAAAAGTTCAGAGTTTTCTGCGACGTTTCACCCGTTAAACGTCGCAGAAGCTATACTTTTTTTGTAGTGAATACTAGTATGTCAGGATTCAATCTTTTCATCCACTTGAAGCAGACGATAGATTCCTGTCAATAGCCTGCTTTAAAGACCACTATAAAATTGCTTGGTTTGGAATCTGTAAACAGGATATCCTAACTATTTGAATCCCATTCAATGAATTCAGAAGTAAACTCCCTGATAGTGAAACAGTTGAATAATCAACGAAAAGCAAGTTCCACTTGCATACACGATACAGGTCCATGAAACGCCAACCAATACCATTCTTAACAGTGACAAAGAAGCTATGGAAAATCTGTTCCTGTCTATTCAAAAGTAAAGGCTTGACCCTTCTCGCAATCCAAAATAAGTAGATAAGGAAGAAAAAGGATAAACAACTTAGCCCACTCTTTTCACCCAATAACCGCAGAGGCAAACCAAATATTTTCGACGAAAGGTAGTAAAAGCTGATAATATTGAACTTTTTTGTCCGTACTAGTTGCATTATTATGTTATTGACACAAAACAATGCAGAACAGTTCCTTCCCAAATTGGATGTGGTTAATTAAATACTTGTGTGATATATCTTCTAACTTCTTTCGTTGTGGATGGGTGGTTTTCGATGGGGTTGTGCATAGTCCGTCTCTACTAAGTCCTCTCCTGTTTCATTTTCTTTAGATTCTGTAGCTTCCTCGACATCACTCCTTGTGAATACTAACATGGACCGTACTCGAAACTTGGATTCCTGTACGATCATCAGCACAAACCATGTTTGCATTAATATTTAATCAAAATTCATTTCCTTGTTCTTCTAGGCTCATTTGTGCTTAGAAATAAATGCGAACACTTACTTCTTTTATCACATTCCTCTTGGTACCATAATTATATAATTACAAGCGCAAACAAAAGTTTAGTGCACAGTTCCCGAAACCAATGAACTATATATACTGTACAGATTAATTACATATTATGTTCTGTGCCTTTACTTCACATGCAGCTTTCACAGCTTGCATGATTCATGCATGGGCAGGTCATCTGGCTTGCCATCCTGATTAAGGACAAGATCAGAAAAGATGTGGGCCATTCATACTGGTAGCTGAATCACCAAAATCATTACTGCCTAACTACCACATTCAAATTGATATATCCAATCTTTTTCAGATATCTATCTACAATTTCATTACCTTCATTTCGGATGCTTGTTGCATAAGGTCTGGGGAATATCTTGGTACGATAGCTTTAGTTCCTGTAGGTACCAGTATTAACGTTAAAAATCAGCGTTGCAAAAGATATGTAATTAACAAGTTTGATTAAGCCGTCAGTAACAATATTTCTACTTACAAGAATAAAATTATAGAAGTATTGAAGTCGGAAGACTAAATTTCATACACTATATTTTTCTTGAATACGGACCTAGTTGTCTATACATAAAACTAATATCGAGTTATGTCAATTTCTGAGATATGACTCTTACTAGACAGTGTGGCAGACTAGTAGAGATTGAACGTCTGTAGTTGAAGAAGTGGAACCAGTGTTTCATTTTTTTCGATAAAAGAACTGCGTATGAAATCCACTAGAACTTTAAAAAGAAAATAAAAAAGCATCACTAGCTGTCAACATGTAGAATTTTATGTCTGTGAGTATATATTTAGAGACATGTAAGATATCGTAATTTAGTCGTTCCAATTTTGTTGGAGTCACGCTGTGCACTAATTTTTTGAGAGTTTATAGATAATTATATAGTAGTTTCTGTTTTTACATAAATTATATGGTAGTTTCTGAGTGGCAATTTAATTAACCTGATGTTGTTCCTGCTGTCCTCTCTTCACGATCGTACAAAGAAGCCATCTGCTCCTTACTGCTAGTACCAAGCAAAATTCCATGGCTACTGAAATCTTTCTTGACAACTTTTAGCCCTTGTGATTCAATTTCGATCGATTTTTGAGGTGCAATATTCTCTGATGAAATTGAAGGTACCACTTCACTCTTAACCTGGATACAAAGGAAATTACCATGTCAAGAACTTGACACATAAAAATGACACCATAAGATGCAAAAGGCAAATATACTTATGGAACGTTAGTAATAACCTTGGCGTATACTGCGGTTTCCCTGCCAAAGACGTGGTTTAGATATCGACCATTGCATGCATGCACAGAAATGCATATGAGAAGGGAAAGAATTGGGAGCAGAGACATGGTGGACAAGTAAGTTGGTGATCTTGATATTACACGATACTCGATCACAAGATTAAGAGCACCCGCAATATATGTGTTGTTTGGTGAGTCCATAGTTCTCCAAAGAAGTATTTGTAGAGCTAGAAGCAACAAGAGCATTTAATGAAGGTTTTGTATGAAAGTGAAAGACGTTCTTTAAGAGAACATGGCTGTGTTTGTATGTTGAACCCAGAAAACGAAATTGAAGATATTCGGGGGACATCTTTGTCTCTTCTTCTCTCTTTGTATTTGGCCATAGAGGGACCCAAGAAAGAGTTACACATTATAGAGAACATAGACGGTGATGAATATGAAGTTGTTTCAATACTATTCTTGTATATTATGTCCTCTTTACGTTGCAACTTGTAGATGTATCAGAAGGCTAAAGAAACACAATACTTGCATGTTTCGCAATATACAATATGTTACGACAAATCAATTAGTATACCTCAATTGGGATATCATGTAATACTTCCTTTTACAGGAGTTGTTAAAATTTCTTTAGAATAAGACTTAGTTTGTTTTTAATTTTATCTTATAAGCTAAATTTATTAATTGAAATATCTATTTTAGTTTTTTTTTTATATTTTACCTATATAAGGCAACCAAGTTTATTAATAAAATTACCTCAGTATTACGTATTCTTTTATCTTATTTTATACATGTTCATCTTCTCCTTTTTTTCAAATTTCATTTTATCTATTCGAATAGAAAAGCATAGATGATAGAAATGCCAATTAATGTATGTATATATAAATAAACAGGAGAAAATCAAAAGCTATGGTCATATTGATGTGTTTCTACAGGAGAATACTATCCCTTATGCTCAAAACTTGGAGTTTGCTGTTGCATGGGCTTGCTACAAAGCTTTTGCTGATCTTATCAATAGTATGAGGAGTTTTTAACCAGTTACAATATGCATACCAAGATAACAATCTCAACCACGAGTAATTTATAATAAATAAGTTCAGTAACTGGAACTGAGAGGGTAATCAAATAATAGAAACTTTCCTTTATATAATTCAAGCTTTGATTCCCATTCATAACAAATCGACAAAAAGAGATCTTAAACATAAGTGTATTCATCATGTGAAACATGGCTCAAGCAAGATATGCCTCCTATTTCGAACAATAACAATGTAAGTACTTTGATAATTGTTCTTCCCAAATATAAGAGTATTCTTCATATGAAACTTAGCTTGAGCAAGATAAGCCTCGTATTTGAAATAAAAGAATTAAAGAAAGGCATGGGAGGTAGGGGACAAGGAAGAAATTAAAAGGACAACTATGCATGGCTAAGCCGTCTCTTTGGACATCCAGATGGTAAGGTCAATTACGACCTCCTATTGGAATGTCAAGTGTGAGTAGGAAACTCTTATTGGAAAGAGATGGAACTAGTGAAAGACATATAAGTAGAAAGGATCCATAAACCTAATGACTTACGATTTTAGGTTGAAGTGTGGTGTCAAAGCCAATCAGTATGTTCCCTCACTAGGCCCATGATAAAAATCTCTCGTGTAAGTGGGCTTCCCAGATCCAACAAGTGGTATCAGAGTTGATGGTTCGGCAAGGGACGACTGTGGAGACAGTAGTGGGATTTCGTGGTTGCTTTCCCACGAAGAAGAGCAAGGAGACTCCTAGTAGGTCCAGACCAGTGGAGTAGAAGGGCTCTTGGTGACGCCATATATTCAAGTTGCTAAGAAAAAAACTTTCGCTCAAAGGGGAGTCCAAGCCTAATATGGAAGTTTACACTTGAGGGGGAGATTTGGGATGTCAAGTGTGAGTAGGAATCCCATATTGAAAAGAGATAGAACTAGTGAAGAACAAATAAGTGGAAAGGATCCATAAACCTAATGCCTTAAGGATTTGGGTTAAAGTGTGGTGCCAAGGCCAAGAGTATGTCCCCAGATCCAACGTGAATAAGGAAAGAATTACGGTGACGAAGAAGTCAATTTCACCATTCATTAAGACTAGTTTGTTGGCTAAAAATAAGCCATAAGGCAGGTCAACTTATGCATATATTGAGTTCAATAAATTATGATGGATAATATAAGGTTAGATCCTATATTATGAAGATGAAAGATATAACCAATAGATAAAATAGGCTTCAAGTCTTAATATCATAATCTTTTTTGATCCATCAAGTGTTGAAATCTTTATCATAGAATTTTAGATATTTGAAGATAGTCTAAAACGCTAGGAAGAAGGTATTGATGGTGAATAAGTTAATCTTAGTATGTGTCCAAGAAGAGAAAAAATAAAGCAAGAGAAGGGCGATAATCTTTGGTTTTTAGTAATGGAAAGGTTTCATTATCCTTTGCCAGTATAATAATTCGTAAATACTTATTGAATGATGGTATTTATTATTTGGATTTGAAGGATCTTGTTAAATTGGTTATGAATGTTAAAAAATGCAGAATTAAAATGAGTTTACCACTAAGAAGTCTTTCACTTTATATCATAAGGGATTTAGTCATATTTTAAAGAAAAGGGTCAAGAGATTAATCAAATATAAAATGCTTCCTACTTTGTTTTGTGATGATGTTGATGTCCTTATATTAGACTCATTAAAAGTAAGAAGAAAGATTCCATTATAAGTAGTAGGTTTTGATTTATACATATATTAATGGACTATTAAGTCCTATTATTAAGGGAAAGAAATTTTTTGTGACTTTTATTAATGATTGCTCCTTATATCGTTACTCGTATCTTATTAATAATAAGCTTTAGTCCTAGAGAAGTTCAAAATATTTAAGGAAAAGGTTAAGAAACAACTTAATATACCTATTAAGTTTGTTAGATCAGATTATAAGGGAGAGAACTATAATAGACTTGAAGATTTAGGTTAATAGAAAGAACCTTTTACTAAGATTCTAGAGGTTGTGATAAAGTTTTACAATAGACCATATCAAATACATCTAAATAGATTAGAGTAGTAAAGATACCGAATTGAGCACTTAAGAATATGGTAAGAAGTATGATGGAGAGATCAAAGCTTCTTGATTATCTGTAGGGTGAGGCATAAAAAATGAATGGTTATTTAGTAAAGGAAGTATATATGCAAAAACCTAAAAATTTTGAGGTAAGGAGAAATGAGCATTACATTTTAAAATTGAGAAATTCAATCTATAACTAGTTAAGTGTATCTATTATTCTTATAGCATACTTTAGTGATTATGAGTATCAATCCTATATGACTTCAAATAGCACTAATTATCTTTTTATTATATAATTTAACAAAATGAAAATTTGAATTAAAAGAAAGGCAAAAAGGCACGAATTTTCCTTTAAAGTTTCTTAGATGGTTTAAATTAGTTCCTACTGTCATTTATGATATCATGTTATACCTTAACATTTTCAAGACAGTACTAGTAATACCCTAAATAATAAAATAGTTAAACTTTTGATAGTTTATAGTATATGGGTCATCAATTTGGCCTATGAGATTTTACAATAAGCCTGTCTTTGGACTATATTCTTTATATGGCAAACTCTCTAGGAAAGAAAAATGTAGTACCCAACATAAGGTAGAATATAGGTCTATAATTGTCCCATGTTCTAAACATAAGTCTATTTTCATCCTGTATGCCAAAACTTATCTAGCTTGGCTCCAACTTGCTCAAATTTATTTTTTCTTTAGAGAGCCAAAAATAAGGCTTATAAACAAAATATAAGCTACATTGAGTACTAAATCTTATAAAGAACCATCAAAATACAAACAAAATGCTCTGAAAAATCATGCTAAGAAAATAATCTAATAAGAACTTTTAAAATTCCCTTACTCTTAAGCATTTTCTTGTCCTTAAAAAAAATAATTTCTTCACTATTAACTTAAACAGGTTGCATTTCTAAGAATGAATTGGCTAAAATCAATTAGATAAATTAAGACTCTCTATTATTCATTATGTTGCAATGTTCATTAAATTGTTAAAAATTTAACTGCTTGTATCAAGCTATAAATCAATTCAATTTAACTCCACAATTCTTTAAACTTTAACTCAATATATAAAATTCAATTACACGCATAAAATAAAATTCATCTAAACTTTTTTTTTTGATAAATTAGATATATAAATAGATCAAGAAAGAGTTATGTACATCAAGAGTTTTCCTAAAAGCCAATCTCTATACAAAACCAAAAGGGATAGCCTAACCAATAGACATGCAGAGCCCTACAATATTGTTCCTTAAGCAACCAGCCTATATATATTTACCCACCAAGCTGATGTAGGAAGGAGCTTCTCAACCAGCTAATGCAGACATGTACTAACTTAGAACATAAATAAAGAGTTAATACCGCTAAAAGCCAAGGCCAGGAAATGAATACAACATTCATTGGTTGATCCTCCTAACTGTGTTCTGCACTTGGCTGAAAGGAGTAGGAACTTCTAATCTCCCAGCCTCTTTCATTCATCATATTCCGTCCCACGTGCACCCAGGAATGAGAACACCAACAGTGACTCTCATCCTTACATTTTGAGACCGTGGAAGCTTCTGAGTGTTTGAGAACCAACTGTGGGGGTAGGATCCTAATGTCAAGAGGACATTTGGGATAGAGTGTCTGAATTAGACTAAACAATTTGGTGAACTAGCAAGGTCTTTTTCTGCTTCTTGCCTCCATCTTGTCTCTAACAACTTGATGACAAGTTTATGCCTCCAACATAAGTGACAGTGTTCTCTGCCATCCTTCCTTGGTGATACCCGAAGGAAATTCTTCTGATTCCGTCCTCTTTGCTGAAACACTAGCAAAAAGGATGGAATCTTACTACCAAGAACTAGGACAACCTGCAAAACAAACGTTAGTGAAAATGAGCCTTACACAAAATTACCTAACTTCAGTATTTGCGCTGAGGAGTTCCATAGCTTGGAAGACCACTCTGGTGCTTATGTTCCCAACTTCCATGGCTTTGTCTGTAAATGTTCGATGGTTCCTTTCAGTCCAGATGTTATAAATAGCCACAGATAGGAGTATGATGAGAAGGTTGAGGTCAATATTGGAGTGATTTGAAGGGAGTTGGATCCAACTAAGAAAGGCTTGAAGGGATAGTATGTTTGGTAAATGGATCTGAAAATGGTGTAAACACTGAGTCCAAACTGCTTTTGAGTAACTACATTCAAAGATAAGGTGGTCAATGGACTCATTAGCCAAGAAACACAAGAAGCAATGATTTGGGGCAAATGAAAAGAGAAGTTTGTCCCTCGTTTGAAGCTTATTAAGAAAAGCTAACCATAGGATGAAGGAGTGTCTTGGGCTAGTTCGTTTATGCTAGACTAGTTTGTACCAAGGGACATGAGGATTGAGAGGTCTCAAGGTGGAGTAGGCTGATGCATTAAAGTAGATTTTGGAGGGGCTTACTAGCCATTCCAATCTGCCAGGTCGAGAGTACTCTAGGTGGTAAGGTAAGGGTTCTAAGGTTCGAATCATCTAAACTTTTAATGTAAGAGTAAACACTTTGTCATCAATACTCTTAGTTACTCAATTAGGTCATTGTTTTAATTTGCTATTAATACCACTATTTAACGTCAATATTTTTACTTGGTTTGAGTCGAAAGAAGTGAATTATTTAATGCTCACTTATTCGAACACTTTTTTTCTTTTTTTCAGTGGGATGCTAAAAATATTTAAGAAGAATTAGCTTCTAAGTCAATTGCTTGTCCAAATTATATAAAAGCATCATAGTACAAATTAAATATCCATTATTTTCAAAATTAATGAAGCAAATTAAAATTAACCTAGTTATTAATTCTTATAATCATTTGCCTAAACAAATTAATTCACGATAACAATTAAAATTATAATGATGATCTCAATCAATATTCTTTGGAAGTTAAATTTTTTCCTAAAATTGTTCCTTATTAAGCTAATTATAACAAAATTGATAAGCATAAATAATTAGTTCTTTTCCCATACTTTATTTGTAAATTTTCCCGAATGTACATGACATATAAGAATTAAAAAACTAAAAATAAGGAAAAAGGGAAATAAAGATAATTAGTAATTTTCTAATAATAAAATAATGTCAACCTTGTCCTGTACTATCAATAATCTTTAGTCTTTAGTTTGTTACTAGGGTTCCTCAACTACTAGCTCACTTTTTGGAGATACATATAAGGATGTTTTGTAACATATGGAAAAATCATGTATTAATTTGGATATTGTGTTGCTTATATAGGGTACAAAATTTAACCAAATCTTGTCCCATGTAAGATAACCTTGATCCAATAATGAAAGAACACCAAAACATATTTATATCCGTGAATTTAAACTACTTTTAGCTTAAAACACATGCAACAAAACCTACACCAAACAAAAACATGATAAAACTAATGTTAAAGATACTAAAAGCTACCAAATTAAATAAAAATAGCTAAATTATTGATTGACTCCCAATAAGTTCTTCTTTATAATTCTTTGAATTGGACTTCTTACTTAAGCTTTTCACTGGAGTTGTCTCCCTATAAATGCTTCTTTGTGATTGTTTTAACTAGACTTCTTACTCAAGCTTTTCACCTTATTGGGTCTTTAAATAAAGGTTTGATTCTACTCTTCTTCTATCTCTCATTCCACTCAAAGTTCTTCTTAACTTATGGGCTCATTAGCTTTTAAATATGTGACATACTCTATTAGAGGATATCGATTTCCTTTCTTCTCCTTGAATGATACAAGTCTTAAATGTATATTTTACAATTAATTCTTACATAATATGATAAATTTCAATATCATTTACATTTATAAAGAAACAAGTTTCATGTTTGTCAAGGGGAGATCTCATGAATTTCAATATCTTAAAAGCTACATCCTTGTGACTTACCCTTATAATTAATTTTCCATCATACACTTCTACCATAGCTTTAGCACTAGCTAGGAAAGGTTGTTTAAGATCAAGGAAACTTCTAAAACATTCTCCATATCTAAAACTACAAAATCAAAACAAAAGATGGATTTGTCAACCTTAACCAAAATATCTTCTATAGTTCTCTTAGAGCACTTAATTGACCTATCTCTGGATTAAATACTTATCTTAATTGGTTTAGGTTCACCAAACCTAACTTCTTAAACATATCATATGGAATCAAATTAATAATAGTTTTAAGTCTACTAATGCCCTTTTAATTGAAAAACACCAATATTATAAAGGATAATAAAACTCCCTAGATATATGATTTTTTGGTGTACCTTATTTTGTAAGATTACAAAGAACTCCTCACTTCACCATCAACAATTCCTCAAGCGTTTTCTTATAAGAAAGGGTATCCTTCAAGCACTTAAAATATTTTGGCATCTACAGCAGAGATGCAATAAAATGAATGTTAAGATGTAATTATTTAAAATACTCTAAAAAGTTGCTAAATTTATCTTCCTTTCTATTTATCTCAAGCTTGTTTGGGTATGAAGTTCTCAATTGGTACTCTTTCACCACTTCCCATTTTGACTCCTCCTCTTTTTCTTTCTCTTTCTCCTTCTTCTCTTCTACAACAACCATTCTCTCTTTATCCTTCAGTTCATTTTCAACCTTTAAAGTCACTACGTTCACTTATTTTTCTTAATTTTGGCTTAATGTTGCTAATTAAGTAACTGGCTACTTTTTAAAGACAAGCTTAGTAAGCTATCCAATTTGAATTTATAATTTATGGGTAAAGTCTTGTTAATTTTGTAAAGATACTTTAGTACTTTGGAAATAAACATCAGATATAGTGATGAGTTTTATTATAAGATCCTTGATACTTAGATTCCTTTCTTAATATTATTGCTATTGAAATCTGGGTGGAGGACCTTCACCTTATTTTCCTAGATTATTCCATGACAAGTTAGGATGACTTATCTGCCTCTAATTGTAGGTATTACGGTAAGGGTTATTTTGAAGTCAATTTCCTATAAAATTTACTGGCTTAGTCAACTGTCTCATATTCTTCGACAGCTAATGTTTATGATTAGGATGTTCACTACCACAAATGTCAAAACTCATCATTTATGCCAATTGGGTTGCGAAACTCATACTACTACTCTTCTTGCTCAAATCTTTCAACTTTGCCTTTAATATTTCACCATATCAAAAGTATGAATACCTCTTGATTTAGGCTTTAGCCTCGAATTCTCTCACCAGTAGTTATTCATGATAACATTTTTAATAAGCTCTTATAGCTCCTCAGAAGTTTTAATGTAGCTCATTCCATCTCTCTTACATCTAATATCTCACTATCTAGTTGTAGAAAGGAGAAGATGCCATTCCTGAGGCTTACTATCAGTGGAGGAAAGTACTTGACTAAAAGCCTCTTAGCAATCCGTTTCAAGTGGTAATGGATCTAAGAGACAAATAATTTATCTTGATTGAACAACCTTAATCAAATAGGATCCTCCAAAACTACACTAAGCTTAAATGTATCATAGATCTCCAAAAAATTTAGGACGTGTGCATTTAGATCCTTATCTAGTAAACCATTAAATTATACAAGTTATTGTACCTTCTAAATCATATTGGACTATATCTTAAAATTATTTTCCTTTTCTTTTAGAAAATGATAAATTTCTCTCCCTTAAATTTAGAATTAAAGTCCTTGTGATTTTTGGATTTAGCTCAGTAAGTCCTTATAAACCAAAGTATCTAAATCCTAAAATTCAACCAACAAACACTTGATAATAAAGGAAGTTATAAAGCAAATAATGCAAAAAGAAAAAACGATTAGATTAATAAACATAAAATATTCCTAATATATTGTGTATTCGATCAAAACTATGCTAAAGATTTCTAAACAAGTGCGACTGTCGTTGATCCTATGAAGACTACAAGTAGTAATACTTATTGTCCTTTATTATCTAATGTAACAAAATAAATGATTGAACTAAAAGAAAATATTAACTAAACTAAAATTACTAATATGAAATAACAAATCAAAGTAATGAGTAAAAATGAAGTAATAAAGTTATAATCAAGATCTAGATGTAAATCCTCCCATAACTTTTTTATACTTGAATTATCACGATTTAATGATTAACCTAGTGCTTAGCCCGTGTTGCACCCATATTAGCTTAGCAACTCCTCAATTATGCATATAATGGTTCATCTTGAAAACATAAGCTTGCAGGTCATAAACACAGGTCTATATTCTTTATATGGCAAACTCTCAAAGAAATAGAGCAATCTAGTGACTAATAAGGGGTGGAATATGAGTCTATATTTGTCCTGTGTTCTAAATATGGGTTCATGTTCAACCTATGTTCATTTAGAATCATACTAAAACTTCTCTAACTTGGTTTTAACTTACCCAAATTTGTTCTTCCTTTATTAGGAAGCTAAAATAAGGCTTGTAAACAAAATATAAACCATATTAAGTACCAAATCATATAAAAATTATCCAAACACATGCAAATTGCTCTAAAAATCATGTTAGGAACATAACCTAATTAACATTTATCACTATGCAAAGACTAGTGTCCTAATAATAAGTTGAAAAAGTAGAGATGAGTTCTATTGCTTATAATAGTTCAATTGGGAGACTAATGTATTTAGAGGTATACACTAGGCTTAACATTGCCTTTGTAGTAAGTGTTATTGGAAGGTATTTGTTAAGTCATGGTAATAAACAATATGTTGTAGTGAATAAAGTGTTACATTATATGTATAATACTAGAGATTATATTCTAGTTTACAGGATTGTAGACAATTTTGAGACCATTAGATATGTTAATGTTGACCTTAGTGGATATTCAATAATAAGAAGTCTACTACGTGTTATATTTTCATGTTAACTAGAGGAAATTCCTTATAGATGGTCTCCAGGTAGTAAGTCGAGAAACTTCAACCATTCAGAAATATAGATTATTTTGAGGTAGGAATGCATTTTAAGTGTTTGATTCATTCGAGGGCTTAAGATTGATTATTGAGTTTCTAGGCCTCTTAAGATTTATTGTGATAACTTATCTATTTTATTCTTTTCTAAAAATACAAAGAAAAATGGTGGTACTAAGTATATTGAGCTTAAATACTTTAAGCTATGGGTTAATGATGGTGATGTTTTTTTTTATAAATATACTATCATTAAAAACATGTTCTTTGACCCACGGACTAAGAGGCTTAGCCTTCTAAATTTTCATAGATATGTAAGTAATATAAGTATTATATTATCTTATAATGTTTAGACGTAGAGGGAGTTTAGAACTGTTATAAATGATATTATATGTGAACATATGATTCTTTTTACCATGAAATCTATTGTCGTCTTTTTAGAACTGAATGGTTAATACCATACTTGATATTTAGTCAATATCTCTTTATAGAATAAGCCATTTTTCGGAATACATCTTGTTTTGATTTAGGAATGCATGCTAAATGGTTGAAAATTTTCATTGGAGGGCTTAAGATTATTTGATTTAGTTTATAGGCCTATCGAAATTTATTGTGATAACTTATTTACTGTATTCTTTTCTGAAAATGTAAAGAAAACTAATGGTACTAAGTATAACAAGCTTAAGTACCATAAGCTTTAAGGATGAGTTAATGATGTTGAGGTACTGTATGAGTATTGTCACTATAAACATGTTAGCTGACCCACAGGCTAAGGGCTTAGATTTCTAGATTTTTATAGGCTTGTCAATTATAAGTATTATGCTATCTTATCATGTTTTGATGTTGTGAGAGTTTGTGACTATTATGCTTAATGTTATATGTGAAAATACGATTCTTGTTACCTCAAAATATATTGTCCTCTTTTTAGAAGCAAATGGTTTATTCCACTATTAATCTTTATAGTCAACAACTCTTTATAAAGTGGGCCCCATTTTTTTGGTGATTTATATCAATATAAGGTTAATGGTCTCTTTTAGGAATTATGGATATTTTGTTTTATATTGGGTCTCAATTTAAAACTAGACTAATGTGGTGCACATAATTTATAAGTCATTGATGCATGTCACATTACACTAATACTACACCAAAGGGTTTAGTTAGTAATTTGTTTATGCTTGTGATTTGAAGTTGTATCTTGATTATAACATGTTAACTACCATGGTTCATTAATTGAGATTATTTTCAAAGTTACAGGCAAACTTATTAAATTTGTTATTTGAACAAATAGAGTTCTTTTCAAAAAAATTTTAAATCTTATTTAGTTTTACCTAAGTGGAGAATATTAGAATTTTCTATAGGAATTACCATTAATTAGTCTCTTGTTTTAGAATTTAGTAAAAGAACTTGTAAACTCTTGACTTATCATCTTATATTCTTATATATAAGTCATTCATAAAAAATATATTTATCTCATTTATAATCTATCGAAAATTTGTGTGAGAGTTAAGAGAAGAAAATATTTTTTTCTAATTTTACAAATATTCCAAAAACTGAATTCTAATCCATATATTTTTAACATCATTTTAGTATGTATGTATCAATTATTAAAATACATAACATTAAATAATCCGATAATCGATTCCGTGTTATATGTCAAATTCTGTATGGTTCACATTTCGATGTCTATTACCTGACTTACACGCATGGTATCTTGTCAAAAGGAAAGGTCCAGTTGAAAAGGTTGTTCGAGAAATATTCCCAGCCATCAAACCAATTGTTTCACATATGTTGGCTTGTCGGCAAATTAACTTGTTGAACTTTTCAAAGTATCTCAATTTCTACTTGGACATGTATGTTTTACCAACAATCTAAGCTATCTGAGCAGATGGTGAATTCATACTAAGCCATATTCTTCACGCCAACGTATTGGACGTCCAGATCCCCATGAGTTGGTGTGTGCGTACCTTGTTTCTTTCTCTCTCTATATCAATCTTTCTCCATGCTTGGAGCGAAATTGACCTCAACAAACACCATGAAACAGGCAAGATCAGAACCAAGAGACGACATAGACACCAAAGTACTACTTATGCTTTGCTTAGGCAAGAAACACCGGGACCCGAACGCTGATCTGGGAATCTATTGGTATGGGAAGAGCACATGGTATACATGCCACGTGTCCATGCATGCTGAAATTAGACGGTGGTAGGGAGGTGTTGTGTATGTGGCTCATATACTGGTAAAAGAGCAGGTGCTGGAGCGGAGCGAAGCTTAAGAACAACGGTGCAGGATTGACAGTTTTAGGAGCTGTTTGTAAGACATTGTACGGATGATGTAGCAACTGTCAGTTTATGTCTTTGCAGCCAATTAATTGAATGCAAATTAATATATTACATTATTTTGAATTAATGAAAAGGCTTTATTTATCTTTATGTATTAATTTAATTAATATTTTAAGTTTTAATACTAAAGATAAAATCCTTGAAATAATTACTTTGTAATTAAAATTATGATGAGATCATAATTATGAGATTCAATTTACACTTATGTGTTATTCCTAAATGTTCCTAATTGTAGTTTAATCAAGAATGAATATTATTGAAACAGTAAAACCAGCTTATCTGTTTCTTTTTTAAAAATTTTTTTAAAGAAATTATATTACCAAAAATTTAAACAGCTACAATGTACAAGCCTAAACAGAACGGGAGACCAGATACAATCACAAAAGAGAGGCTTAGTCAAAAGACCTCTGCCACAACCACTTACAACAGCCCCCTATCTACATGTGCCATCGCCTACGCATAGACCCACTCAAAGACATCTGATTTCCAGAAGCAATTATAACTTTCCGAATAACATTAACTATAAAATCAGCTAATTCATATTTCGGCTTTGCCAGCTGCTTGTATATGCGCTGATTCCGCTCCCGCCAGAAATAATAAACTGCCAGCTGAAACGAAGTCCTGATAAGAATACTCTCAGTCCGCCCTATACGCACTTCTCCAATTAAAAGATCTAAAACGTCACTCCAACCATAAGA
>JAOTAX010000197.1:33444442-33458128 GCA_025629825.1 Erythroxylum guanchezii
GCTTCTTAGGCAACAGAATCTCACTCCAATTAACTTTGGCCCCTTTGCAATTCCCATGCTTACCAGTCCAAAGGAAGGTTTTCAAGATACGATCCATTTCTTTAATAACCCTTTTCGGAAAAACCACATGGGCCGCCCAATGAATATGCATGCTATTCAGCACCACGATAATTAGGGTAACTCTCACCTCAAACGATAGAAACCGGTGTTGCCAAGCATCAATACGCCACCTCAATTTTTCTAACAACGGAAAAAAATCCAAGAACTTAGGTTTACCCGATGTAATCGTTACACCCAAATATCGAAAAGGATGATGATGAAGAGGCATCCCCATCACCTGACCAATTTCCTCCGGATTGGACACGTCAGAAGAAACATAGATGCTGCTCTTCTGGGCGTTCATTCGCAAACCAGACCATCGAGAGAAAATGTCCATCAAATTGAGCATCCTGGATATTACCTGAGGATCCGCCTTATAGAGTAGAATCACATCATCAACATATAGTAAATGAGACAACTTCAACTCCCTACATCGGTAATGGTATTGAAATAAGCCATTGCATTGAGTCATCCGAGACAATAACCTAGACAAGCCTTCCATAGCTAAGGTAAATAGATAAGGAGATAAAGGGTCCCCTTGCCGGATCCCTCTGCGTATCCTGAAAGGCTTCGTAGGCACTCCATTGATCAAGACACTCAGAGAGGCAGTGTGAATACACTACTTAACCCATCTGCAAAACTGAGGCGGGAAACCAATGCCTAGCAAACATTCCGACAGATAGTTCCAACCAATCGTATCATAGGCCTTGAATAAATCAATCTTAAGAGCACAACTATCAACTCTCTTGCCTGAATGATAGTCCCCCAGCAATTCCTGTAACAACAGTATATGATCTACAATGCTACGCGACGGAAAAAAGGCTCCTTGGACAAAACTAACCGTCTCAGACAAAATACTCTTCAGTCACTTCGCCAGAAGGGAGGCAATCACCTTATATATTGTATTGCAGCAGGAAATCGGGCGGAAGTCTGTAACTCTATCAGGTCTCTCCCGCTTAGGAATAAGACAGATATATGTGAAATTAATTTCATGCAGCAGCTTGCCTAAAGAGAAAAACTCCAGAACAGCTTCCGTGAACAATTGGCCCGTAATAACCCAGGTATATTGGAAAAACCCAACGGAGAATCCATCCGGACCTGGCGCCTTGGAGCTATGAAGTCGAAATAGAGCCTCCTTCACTTGGATGGCCGTAAATGGAGCATTAAGCATATCCATTTGCTCCCGACTGAGAGTGGAATTCAGCATATCCCTCACACCAAAACCATTATCTAAATCAACATTCTGGCCCCTTAGCTGTACAAAAAAATCCCGAACCTGATCAGACACTACAGCTTGACCTCTCACCATATTGGCAGCTTCATTAACTAACTCAGTGATAGTATTGGTATTACGACGACCCATAATGGCCACATGGAAGAATTTTGAATTGCAATCACTCTCCCTGATCCAAGTCTGTCTAGATTTCTGTTGCATAATAGATTCAGACAGCTTGAGCTCCTCCTGATACCGATATAGTTGCTCAACCTCAAATGCTCAAAGCTGTTCATTCTGAGGCTCAAGGTAACATCTCTCCTGAATTTCGACCAGACTTCTGCTCATCTCCTGGAGATTCCTATTTCTACCACTACTAAAAACCTTGATCGCTTGTTTGGCCATACGCAGCTTCTGCATTAATTGATAGGCTTTGTACCCCTGAACTTCAGCCCGCCACACCTACACTAGCATCTCCATGAAACCCCCCACCTGAAGCAATCCGTTGAAGAATCGGAAAGGAGCTCCAGGCCTCTTCGCTCCACTAATATGATGGATAATAATTAGAGAGTGATTAGAGAAACTAGGTTCACCAAAAAAGGTCGAGTCATACGGAAATTCACCTAACCAATACTGATTAACCAAAGCTCGATCCAACTTCTTCCGAATGAACAGATGACCCCTCTGTTTATTCTCCCAGGTGTACCAGCGTCCACTCCCTTAAAGATCAACAAGATCAGTATGTGAAAAAAGTTGTTGGATCTCTCTGCCAGCGCCACCATGGAACTCCACTCCACCTTCAACCTCCGTCGAATTATGGCAACAATTAAAATCCCCAGCAACCAACCACGGCACCTACATTCCCATCTGAAATTCCTGCAACTCACTCCATAAGGCAGTCCGTTGAAAAGCAAAGTTAGAGGCATATACTAGAGTGATCATAACGACTCCCCCGCCCAGAATCTGACACTTCAGATGAATGAACTGGTCTCCAATCTTAAGGACTTGTACTGCCACTTTGTGCTTATTGAACCAACACAAAATTTGCCCATTATAGTGATGAGCATGGTTAGAAACGTAGCACCACTGAGGCCCCAAAAAGCCGATATCCCTTCTATCCGATCTAGCTTTTATTTTAGTTTCAAGAAGACCTACCAAAAAAGGTTGAGTTTCTGCAACGAGCTGCTTAACCATCAGCTACTTATGGGGAGCATTCAGCCCCCTTGTATTCCATACCAAAAACGACATGTTAAAAAAGGCACTCCAGGGACATGACCCCTTTGTGCTTTTTCCTCTTCGCTTTCTTTTTCACTATCATCTTCTTCACTACCTCACCCGAAGGTGGACTAAGCTCCGTCAACACAACATCAGACCCCACTGCAAGCTCAACACTAGGACTGGCTAGAACAGTGACCTCAGTCTCAGGCGGAATTACCCCCTCCGACCTCACCCCCATACCTTCAGTAACTCCTTCAGCTACTGGATTCTCATTTCTAGGAAGGGGGAACCCGCTGTCCAATCCGATCACCCCAAGATCCGTCCCTGGATTCTCACTTCCACCACTACCCTCGCTAGCTATCTGCACCCGAGTAGACCCTGACCCACTCTTCAGTGGCGTCGGCATAAAAACAAGAGAATCTGCACCGACAACCCGACCAATCTGTTCATCTGTCCCCGCGTCCTTAAGTTCCACTCTATTCGGCTCGGAACAAGGACTTTCCGTAGGAAGGGTCATACCCTCTGCAGTACTAATTGCCAAATCCGCACTCCAGCCAGATTGAAACCTTCTCCCTATAGCAACCCACTTCCGGACACCCACAGTAGGCTTCCAAGGATAGGACACAACAATGCTATCACAGATCAGCTCACCACTTAATCGCATAATGGACACACTATCAGGCAACAAAAGGTCTTTAGGAACTTCAATACAGATTTTGGCATAACCTATGCGATCCATAGCCGCTGTCTGAGCATCAAAACAAAGGGGCTTACCTAACCCGCTAGCCAAATGACTTAAACCATCAATTGTCCAATATTCCATCGAAAGATTATAAAACTGAACCCAAAGGGGAATAGCTTCAATGGTTCCCCTGTTACGCCCATACCTGGACGCCACTGCCTAAGGAACAATGGTTGATCCCCAACATGCCATGGCCCGAGTTCCAAAATCTCGCCAAGATTGGAGTTCGGAGAAAACTTGAACAGGACTGACCCATCCTCCCTCAGCATGGCCTTTTCGAAGCCCTTTTTGCCCCAACGTCCTCTAGCCCAAACACTAACCACCGGAAAAGCAACTCGCTTCGACCAGAAGAAACCCACTAGAGCATTTGACCATGCCTGAACACCCGCCTGCAACAGTTCCATCGGAGGAGAAATGACACCATCCTTGAGAACATTTGGATAATGCTTCAGCTTGCTAGCCTTCAACCCAACGCTAATCTTATCGCTCCAAGAGCTACCCACGGTTGAAAAAGACGCCCGGATCTCACCTCTAGCCTCCGCGTCCAACTTCGGTGCTCACCCAGCAGCCACCGACGACGGCAAGGGGGGGATCTCACCGTCCTTCACCGTCCTCTAACACCCCCGACATCGGAGAACCTCCAACTACCGCCGGCGAAGGCAATGGAGGGAATGGGTCCAGCGGCATAGACCGTTCACCCATAGCAAGGGTGAACGTCTACTGCCTAGAAAAGGCCCTGGAAAAGACAGGAATAGGGTTGGACAAGAGGGGAAGGCCAATAGAAACCAGGGTAAAAGAGGAAAACCAAGATGAGCGGGAAAGGTAAAGGAAGAGAGAGGACGGAGCATTAAAAGAAGAGAATATTATCTTGGACTTGTCCTTGTCACAACAACGTATAGCTTATATGTTTCTTTCTTATGAGGAAAGTAATTGATCTCATAAATTAAAGTATAGAGATACTTAAACTAATGTGTGGGTGATTATTAGAGAATAAGTCACTGAATTGACTCGATTATAAGAATTTCAGATGGAATATTACTTATATGTCTATGGATTATCTCATAAAGATGGTTGTATAATTGATCCTCAAACTTGAGATTACCAAGGTGTCTTGTGTAGGAATTATTGTATTTTGATGCTACTTATGAATCGTCCTATGATAATTCAGTTGGTAGTAATTAGATATAGTATGAACCATATGTAGATAGTTGAGTAGGTCAATATAGGATTCGTCACTCTAAAGTAATTAGAGATAATATCCTACTGTTTTTGATTAGTAATGATTTATGAAATTCTCTGGTCAGAGTGAATTGATATTTGAAAAGGAGTTTTCAAATTTTCAATTATAAATCAATTACTAATTAGCAAGAACGAACATGATTGGATGATAAGAGTTGACACTATATCCATACTCTGTCCAATTAGAATATTGAATGACGAAAGGATTAAATTATACATTATAGTCATGCATGGAAAGGTTAAGTCAATCACTTTGACATTCCTGATATTTGGGTAATCATGACATGTTGTTAGACGTCAATCATAATTTATGATTATGAATTATTTAATTGGAGAATTAAAGATAAATTAAAAGAAGTTTTAACTTATCTAATTCTAATTGTGATTTAGAATTATAATTTACAATCATTGCCAATTTATTAGAAACCTAACAGGTCACATATCAAAGAGCAATTTGTGAAAAAAAAAATCAATTTAATTAAATTGGACTTAATTATAAAGTTTGAGAAACTTTAAGGATCAAATATGAGATATTTGGTTTTATTAAAATTAAATTAATTAGAATTTGATTTTGATTTTAATTATAATTAAAGAGATTTAATTTTAATAAAAGACGCTTATGATTTTTTCTATTTAAAGGAAAGAGTTTTTTAAAAGCTAACACTTTTTGTCTTCTTTCTCTCAAATCAGTTTAAGAATTGCTCTGTGGATACCATCAGGGCTAGATACTTGGATAGCTCATGATTGATTAATCGAAAAAGTTTCAAAGATTTTCAACAGAAAAACAAACAAGGTGCGATTTCTAAATAGTTTTTATGTTTTATTCAAGTTTATTCAATTACCGGGATCCACCCAGAATCTAAAATAAATATTGTTTTCCGCTACGTCCGTGATTCAATCACGGTCAGATTCCAACAGCAACATCGTGATGTGTCCTGTTGTAACTGTACAAGAGTTTTAGGGTTTTATACAAAAACCTAATGTACCCTATTTTGTACATGTTGAATAATATGAAAAGTAGTTGCTTCACTCCTAAGGACGTAGGAAACACACCGTTTTCGAACCTCGTTAAATTATATGTTCTTCTTCTTTCTTTAATCTCTTTTACTGTTAATTTCTCAACAACCGATATCAGAGCATGTAGTTGAGATGACGATGAATCCTATTAAGAAGTTCGACTTGACGAAGTTTTATGGAACTGGAAACTTCGAGTTATAGCAACGACGGGTGAAGGATTTGTTGGCACAACAAGGGATTTTTAAGGCGCTGCATGACAGAAAACCAGAGTCCATGGACGATTTGGACTGGGAAGAACAACAGGTGAGAGCGGTAGGTACTATTCATTTGTGTTTGGTAGATGAGGTTATGTATCATGTGATGAACGTATAATCTCTAGTGGAGGTTTGGCAGAAATTGGAATCTTGTTACATGGCGAAATCACTCACTAACAAGCTGTATCTAAAGTAGAAACTATATGGGCTAAAGATGCAGAAAGGAGCAGACCTTGAACAACATATCAACATCTTCAATCAATTAGTTTCGAATCTGTTGAGGCTAGAGGTAAAGATTAAAGATGAAGACTAAGCCATGATAATGTTATGTTTATTACCTCCCTCATATGAACATATGGTGACTACACTCACATACGGGAAGGAAACAATTTGCGTTGAGGATATCATTACTACGTTGTTGGCTTACAATCAACGAAAACAAAATAGTGGTGAGAGTTCCTTAAGCGAAGGATTGTATGTGAAGGGTAATTAGGATCGCCAGCTCAGGAAAACAACATTCAAGGTCTAAGTCCAGAGGAAAGAAAGGCTTGCGATGTCACTCATGCAAGCAAATAGGCCATTTTAAGAGAGATTGTCCAAACAGGGAGCAACAGAAGAACAAGAAAAAGGGAAAAGGAAAAGATGCCAGAAATTTTGCTAACTTAGTGCAGAGGGATGACTCAGAATGCAGCGATGGAGACATGCTCTCAGTATCATCAACTCAATTCACAAATCAATGGATTCTGGATACAAGATGTTCGTATCACATAACGCCTAACAGAGACTGGTTTGAATCATACAGATCGGGAAAGTTTGGTTTTGTTCAATTGGGAGATGACAAGGCGTGCGCAGTTGCCGAAGTTGGACATATCAAAATCAAGATGTATGATGGAGTTGTGAGGACGTTGTATGATGTTAGACATGTGCCAAAATTGAAGAAGAATTTGATTTCTTTGGGGACATTGCACGTAAATGGTTTGGAGACAAATCTAGGATTGGCAGAAGCGTCAAGGTTATTACGGGTGTATTGACTGTGATGAAGGGAATGAAGACTGATGGAAACATCTACAAGCCGATAGGAAACATAGTTGTAGGTGGAGTTAATGTTGTGGAGTTAGAGGACAACACTACATTATGGCACATGAGGTTGGGTCATCTCAGCGAGCGTGGGATGACAAAATTGCATAACTGGGGTTTATTGCAGGGAGTCAACAATTGCAAGTTAGACTTCTGCAGGTTCTGCATGCTTGGAAAGCAGTCTAAAGTAAGTTTTAAAACTAGTAAGCACAAGATAGAAGGTATATTAGATTATATACATTTTGATATTTTGGGGACCTACCAAAGAAGTATCATTGGGTGGATCTTGCTATTTTTTCTTGTTTATTGACAATTTTTCTAGGAAGGTTTGGGTGCACTTCATGAAACAAAAGTCAAAAGTCTTTGTCAAGTTCAAAAGTTGGAAAGCTGAGGTAGAGAATTAGACAGGAAGAAAAATTAAGTATTTAAGGTCAGACAATGGTACGAAGTACACAGATTCACAGTTTCAAAAGTTTTGTGAGGAACATGGCATTCAGAGGCACTTTACAGTGAGAAAGACACCACAGCAAAATGGAGTTTCGGAAAGGATGAATATATCCATCATGGAAAGAGCTAGGTGTTTGAGGCTGAATGTCGGGCTTCCCAAAGGTTTCTAAGCGGAGGTTGTGAGTATGGCATGTTTTCTCATCAATAGATCACCATGGGCTTCAATGGAAAGGAAAACTGTATAAGAGGTATGGACAGGAAACATTGTTGATTATTCTAGTTTGAGAATTTTCAGTTGTCCTTCATATGTGCATGTTCCCAGTGATGAGAGATCGAAACTTGACCCGAAGTCAAGAAAGTGTATCTTCTTGGGTTATATGAAAGGAATAAAAGGGTACAAGTTCTGGGATCCAGAGTTCAGAAAGGTTGTAATTAGCAAAGATGTTATGTTTGATGAGAAGTCCATGGTACAAAAGACTCATGAAGAATTTGGCCCAGAAACAGGAGAGAGCAACACTAGTTCAAGGTTAGTGAAGGTGGAGTTAGAACGAAACATATTAGATGGTGATATGTTAGAGAGTTCTAGTATATGGGCTAATAGTTCCAGTACACCTACAGGACAACAGCAGACTATAGCTAGTGGTCGACCCAAGTGCACCATTAGACCCCCTGTGAGGTATGATTTTGAAGATTTGGTTTCATATGCATTCACCATTAGTAATGGAGACCTAGTTTCTTTTTAGGAGGCTGTGAACAGTCAAGAAAAAAATGGTTGGATGGTTGCTATGGTGGAGGAGATGGAGTCACTCCATAAGAACCAAACTTGGGAGTTGGTTGAGCTTCCTAGAGGCAAGAGAGTTATAGGGAGTAAGTGGTGTACAAGAAGAAGCCCGTAGTATCATAAAAAGAGGGGGAGAGATTCAAGGCTCGGTTGGTAGCAAAGGGGTACTCACAGTTGAAAGGGATAGATTATGACAAGATATTTTCTCCAGTGGTTAGACACACATCTATTAGGGCAGTATTGACACTAGTAGCAAATTGGGATATGTACTTAGAACGGATGGATATGAGACAACGTTTCTTCACGGTAATTTAGAGGAAGAAATCTACATGGTACAACCAGATGGTCTCAATCAACTTGGACAGGAACACTTGGTTTGTAGATTGAAGAAATCGCTATATGGAACAATCTCCAAGACAATGGTATAAGCGATTTGACTCATACATTATCAACCTTGGATACAGGCGATGTGAGTATGATTGTTGTGTGTACGTCAAGAGCCTTGGTAGTAATTCGTTTATTTTTATGCTACTGTATGTGGATGATATGTTAATTGCTGCGAAGGATATTCATGATGTGATGGACTTGAAGGCTTTGTTGAGGCAAGAGTTTGATATGAAGGACTTAGGTCCAGCTAAGAAGATTCTTGGAATGGAGATTTGCAGGGATAAAGACTCTAGAAAGTTGTGGTTGTCTCAACGTAGTTATGTTGAGAAGGCGTTGAACAAATTCGGGATGAACAGTTGCAAGCCTGTGAGTACTCCATTAGCGAATCACTTCAGATTGTCTCAAGAGCAGTGTCCTAAAATATATAGCGAGGTGGATGACATGTCGAGATTTCCATATACAAGTGTTGTAGGATGCTTGATGTATGTGATGGTTTACACACAACCGAATTTGGCACAAGCTGTGAGTCAGGTTAGCAAGTTCATAACGAAGCCTGGCAGATAGCATTGGGAAGTAATCAAGTAGATTTTTAGGTATCTGAGAGGTACCGTTGATTATGGCATTGTGTTTAGAAGTGAGCGTGGTGATTTGTCAGTTGTGGGATATATAGATTTAGACTATACAGGTGACTTGGACAATAGAAGGTCTACTACAGGGTATGTGTTTACATTTGCAGGAGGGTCTATCTGTTGGAAATCTATAGTACAGTCTATCATGGCTTTATCAATAATCGAGGCAAAGTATATGGCATTAGCTAAGGGAGCTAAAGAAGCCTTATGGCTCACTGGTTTGGTGAAGGAACTGGGTACTGAACAAGGTTCAAGTATACTATGATAGTCAAAGTTCCATCCATTTGGCCAAGAATCAGGTTTATCATGCACGGACAAAGCATATGGATGTAAGCATATCCATTCTATTATATGCTCCTTATTTCAATATTTAGCAAATTCCATTCCTCCACAAAATAAAATCAAAAGCTACCTCTTTAAAAGCAAGTTTTTCTGCAAACAATAAATTGAAAATACCTAGATATGTCATTTTATGTATTGCATACTAAATTTCTATTTATATATGATGTTACATTTGTTAATTGGTGATATTTACACATCAAAGATTTTTAAGGTGTCTTTGAAATAGTAATAGTGTTTTGATAATTGCATATCTTTTTGTTACATTGATTAAAAGATGCCTGAGTAGTTCATTTTTAATTATATTGGAAATTACAACTCTAATTTTTTGTAATACAGATGTTAATAAATTTTGAATTTTATTATAGTAGAGTGATGGATAGAAATGTTAACCAAAAATGTGTTAGGGGAAAAATCATAAGCAAGGAATATATAGGTGTTCATAAACTTAGCATGCTAGTATTATAAGGGGTGTCACAGGGCAAAAGATGTCAAATGACCTCTGCGTTTTACAAATATTTGAAGACATGTTGTTAATGCTTAACTGTATGCAAGAATTGAACTACCATAATTTTGACTCTATTATGAGCATGGTTATAAGAATCCTAAAATAGATGATAAAGAATATGATTTAAATATGGGCAATGATTATGAAACTAATACACATCATAGTATGTATTTTAATAAAGAATGATTATTCCACGTGCAGGTGGAACAATTATTATTATTAATCCAAAAATTAGTATGAAGGATTTTCAATTTGAAGTTGGTGTAAAGTTGAAGGATGAGAAGCAGTTCGATGAAGCAATTAGAAATTACACAATTATAAATTGATAATGAAGTTCTAGTGTAAGAATGAAGTTTGTCTACAAGCCACAATGTCCCTTTGAGAAATATGCTATCTAAATATATATTTCTATTTGATGTGATTCTATCTTTAAAAATTAAAAATAGAAGCTACATGGACATTTTAGCTTTGTGTAAACATAGCATAACATTAGATATTACAAATGCAATATGCATTTCTTCAATACTATGAAATAACATGTTTTTTCATATGTGTAAGTGCATTATGAAATTATTCAACTTTAAAATGGTTAAATCCTTATAACTCTAAATTTATGTTAATATTGGAGCTAGATACATCAATCACCTAAAATATATAGTCATAGTTAGGTCAAATTTTGAAATCATTATGAACTAATAAACAAACTCTCCTCTTCTAAGAAAAAATGGATCTTGTAGTTAAGACTCTTACCTAAAGGCACAGAAGACATCTAGAAAAAAAATTTTGTAGTGAGAAACCTTCAAGTCATTTACCAAGACTAAATATATATAAGGAACCTATAATTTAAATGTTCATTATGAATTGTACAATATTGTGATTGTTGAAACTATAATCAAAATACTCACTTTTATATTAATATGTTGATAAAAATGTTTGTCGATATTAGGTACAATTAGTAATGGGTTGGACTCAAAGTTTCAAGCTTGATCGGGCTTGGGTGGCTCAAAGCTCAATTTTACAAATTAAATCTATTTTTTAATTTTTAAAAATAGAAAATGATGTCGTTTTATTTTTAAGTAAAATGAAGTCGTTTTGATCAAAACGACATCATTTTACTTAAAATTTTGCCTAAGTTCAACCTGAACCAAAGCCTAAATTAAAAAGAAAAGGCTTGAGCCTAGACTGAAACTCAGTCAACTCGATTTGAGTGGTTGACTTCGAGTCAGGCCAGTCTGAATAGGGGAACTTTTACCAAGACTAATATTTGACATAATATTTGACATCTGTAAAGTTATCTTGTTATTATAATATGTGTAAAAACAAAACATAATATGGTATATTCTTATATTGAATAAATTAACTATGCAAACTAATGTTGTGAATATCGTATCAAACCTAGAATCAAATTTATTTTTGGTATGGTATGGTATTAGTACTGGATAATACCATAGTATCGTTTTAGGTATTTTTAAAAATTATGAAATAATCTATGAATTTTGTAAAATTACAAAATAATCTTTCAATATAGTATGCTATATAATTTTGAATTTTACTTCATCCTTGACTCAACGAACTATAATAATGTAAATTGATATAAGAATTATCTCTTTATTCCTAATAATATTACTTTTCACATATTTCTCATATAAGCAATATCCATAATTAATTTAAAAAAACCATTCAATTTTATATAAATATAAAACTAAGAATAATAAGAAGTACTTAAAATGTTACAATTGATTATATCAAAACATCATATAATAAGAATAATATAAGTCCATAAGTTTAACAACAAAAGTTCGTGCTGAGGAAGATAGCCACATAGAAGTGATACCTAAAACAAAAACCTCTATAGTTAAAAGTTTTATATTTATATTACATATATAGAATTTAACATACATATCAAATATAGGTGAAATTAAAAGAAAAGAAAAATGAAAAATTCGTCTCTTTGACGTAATGAAATGGGCATCCTAAAATCACTACTCGCATCCTTTTATACCTACATTAGTGAGCTAAGAAGACCTTGCTTCATCTCAGGTGAAGCAATTGTTGTGATAGTTAATAAAATTCCTCTATTAATTTCAACTTTCTTTGTAAAACCTAGTCTAAAATAGACATTTGGATTCAAAAGTGCTCTAGCAACAAATAAAAGAGAGTAAAGTTGTCTTTTTTATCTTTTGTTGATGACTACAAGATAAGGTGTGTATAAAGAAGACCTATTTTTATAGGCTTTTATTGCTTACTTCATCTTGTCTATAGCATCATAAAAGTAACACATTCTTGTTAAGTAGGAATATCATCTTCAATAATGCCACTATCATTCTAACCAATACAAAAATAATTTCCCCTACCACTTTTGTAGCTCAGTGATTACCTTCTTCCTTTCACATTTTGATAATAATTTTTTCATCTTCTATTTCATATCATGACTAACTTTCTAGCAAGGATTTGTATCACCTTTAATCCCAACTAAATATTTCTTTAACCTGGTAATTTGCTATCTTTCAAAAGTTTGTTACGATACAAAAAAAAACATAGGATGGTTCTTCATTACTAAGAACCAATCTCATATGAGCTTAAACTAGATCATTAAATCTTCTTAAAGAGGTTGAAATATCATGAACACTTAAACTTTCTCCATTCATATGCTACGTGGTAAAATAAATAATTAAGAATATAAGAAGATAATTAATTAACAAATAAAAGTCAATCTACATTTTTTAGACTAATGCCAAAATTTTTCACATTCAAGACATAAAACAATTTGGATAAACATGACCTGAAAACAAATTCCTTCATGCAAGCTCCCAATTTTATATTCTAATATTTAATTTTTTGAAATAACAGATGTATACATCCAATTGTCATTTTTCCTTAAATAGAAGATATATAAGCAAGCTTTTCTACAAAAATTGTACCATAATTTAATGTTTACTAATGTACCAATTCACTTCAAGTCACGTGCAAGCTACCAGCTGTAGAAATATGTTTACTAATATGAAACTTATACCAATCAGATTAATTGAATGAGTAAGTTACCAGTTGTAGGAATATGGATGCCTTTCAATAAGTCTAGTCTAACTTTCTTCTTCCACATGATATAACTAGAGAATTATAAGCTAGATCCAAACTTCATAGATTTCAAGTTCATCCAAACAACTCTAATACTCCCAATTAATGATTCAATGCATAAGCAATCAAAAATTAAAGATATTTTAAGTTCTAAAAACTATGACATGTTTCATTCTTCCCTCACTATAATTAAACCATTTAAACAATGTAGCACCCCACTCCCGCAAGATCCGAACCCGATATCGAAGTTGATATCTGAGTCCGTGTCCCGCGAGGATAGTGTGCTAGAGCACTCACTCAATCAGAAATCGGTATAATTTTTTTTTGACAACACAAACAACCATGTGGAAGTCGATAATCAAATAGGGCATAAGCCCTTTTCAATCATATAATGGAATTTACAAAATTCCCGTATGGCCAATTAGGCCCTTTCACAAATACAAACACTTTAGTCATTTCAAAATATAAATTTATACAAAAGTGAGGAATATAAAAATCAATACAAAATTAAAGACATGTAATGCAGACGCAAACTGATCCCGACCTCTATCCTTCACTTAAATGCTGAAAGTATACTCTCGTTCGCCTAACGGGGTATTCTTCTAAGTCCTGAAAAATATTTGCAAATTTTGGGTGAGTTTTGCGAACTCAGTGAGTGACC
>JAOTAX010000197.1:33475530-33486707 GCA_025629825.1 Erythroxylum guanchezii
CCTGCAATAGATTTCTTAACCAATTCTATATATTTTATTATTATCAAAACATAAGTAGGATTAAATTTGTCAACCACCATTGGTCTAACACAAGTGTATAAGCAATAAAAGCTACATATATCATATTTCTACCTATATTTATATTAATTATATCACCATATCATCATATGAGATAATTAATAATAGAAGTTAATGATTAGAAGAGCATCTATAAAATATCCAATAAATACTAGTTCAATATCCTCAAAGAAAAAATTTATAAGAAATAGTTAATAGCATACTCAAATATGCTAATAACTCATCACAAACATCTTGATTAAGAACTTGTCATTAGACTCTTACATACAACATCCTCAAACTAGAAGATGAGGCTTCAAAAAGATCACCTTTTTTTAAGTTGTAAGCTCCCCTCTTCTAGTAATGTACATTTAGGATCACCAAAAGCAATTATGATATAAATGTTTATATGGATGAACATATATAGTAGCTTTCCTGTATGCTTTCTTAAAACAACTGAAGTTACTACTTTTATTAGTGGAATTGGCTACCAACCACAATTAATCCCAAAGATCTACTTGTGAAAAGAAATATTAGAAAATGAGCTAAAAATTTAGATGAAGGAACATAGAACATATTGAATTAAAATACTATGAATAATAAGAAATTAACAAGTGAAGGAAATTTTAACCTTCTATTAATTATCCATCTAAACCACAAACAATATTGCCTCTTGCATATTATGTATTCACACTAATAACTTAAAAGATTCTAAATTATTACAACTTGCACCTATTTGAGGCAAATTTTCATATATTGATGTAGTTATAATGATATGATATCAAACCAAATGCCATGAAAACGCATTGGTAAAGCTTTTTGCAAAGACAAGTATCAAATTAAAAAGAGGTTGGATCTAACTAATTAAAGAATATCTTGAAATAAAAGAAATTACATAAAATTATGCTAGTTCTTAGTACTCACAGCAATGGCGAATTAGATCATAACTACCCTTTACAAAATAAAGATCACCAAAAGTGTAAGCATGGACAGTATCAACATGTTTGACTTAAGGGTACTTGATAACAACATAGTTTAGCTTCTACAATGTTAGGGAGTGATGGATCCATGCATCACATATATGGCAGGTAGCAGAAGTGTGGGAATCAAAATTTCAACCCCACAACATCCCTAGAAAATCATGAATCCATGTGCATGTATAAACAGATTATAAGAACATAAAATAACAACATATGTACCTTGCAAATACTCCTCCTTTCTTGAATCTTCTCCTTGTTTGGGTTGTGGCATACACCAAACAGCTTCCTTGGCCTCTAGAGAGCATGCAAAGATGAAGAAAATTTAATGTGTAAGGGTGGTTAGAGCACCAAACAAGATGAGTTCAAGTAGATGCTCAAGTGAGAGTTAAATCAAGACAAAGTTATATGCAAGTAATCTCATGCAACAATTGCTTAAAATTGCATGAACAATCTCAAGATCAATTCTCTTAACTTCCAAAACTCTTCTAGACCCTTAGCCTATCTATTGAGTGTGTTTTTGGCTAAAACGTCCTATGTACATAACTGAATAACTCACTTACGTACTACCTGTCATTAAGTTGATAAATGACAGTCATGCATACTTTGTTTTTCATTCGATCTTTTACGAGTGTGACCCTTAGGTTCTCAGTTATTTTGGTCACTTCAATTAACTATTAATTCGAGCAAATCATGAAGGGTCTAATGATGCCAATTTATTGGAATGTAAGTGGATTAACATTCGAACTCTTCGATAGTTAATTATCTGACTTACGAATCTTTCCATAGTCAATTATCATGCAATTCATCCCTTCACCATCCTATACACCATTTGGTTCAGAATATGGGCTATGTGTCAACTCCCACTAGACTCACTATGTCAGATCTAGTCCAAATGATGTTATTTCTTGTCCTGGGGATCTCATTACTCTATGTGTCATTAAAGACTCTCTTCATGACACATAATTGCTCTAGCCAGAGAGATTCCCCAATAATGACCCAAACAAGAGGTCATGGGTATCATCTCCTTCTATCAGGAGTGGTGAATCATTTATTAGCTACCCAATTACCTTTAAATACCAATAGTTATACCCAATCACTACCTTATGAGTGACCTCATCTTGAGGCAACAAGGAACGGTGTCAAAGCATAGGATCAGTATCCAAGATATCCTTTAGTACCTCAAGTCTAAGGATATTTGCAGCATTGCTATGTTGAGATTAATCACTGACATTTGATAGATCATCCATATGATAATCTCATAGCAAGTCATCCGATATACTTACTACTCTTAATAAGGATCCACATGTTAACTCTAAACATCTCATGCTTACAGTTTATAAGATCCACTACTTGATCAAATCAAGGAGTATAACATGTGCTAGTCTATCCGGATTAACAATGTCCAGTCTCATTAATCCTATGACTTGGGATAATTTAGATACTAACATAATTACACATGATAGGAATCTCATTATCATGATCTCATCATGATTTCCTTCATGCTATGTTATGTATCATGCACTTCATTAATTTTATTTAAGATAGACATCAATTCATAGATAAATGAACATCAAATTAATGAAAATTGTGTTTCACTTTATTAATCAAAATAAAGTTTTTACAAAAGTGCTAAAGGTGGTTGCCTTTAGAGCACTACTCTAACATACAATACTTCAGGATCTACTGATTGCATAATAAACATAATTGCATTAGAAAAATCATAAAGGGATTAATGTTTTCTTATTTTAAAGTATGCAATACTGTAAGTATACGGATCATTTATTGCAGTACACAAGATATTGTTTCCATGATAATTGGATTAGTCACCTAACGACTTGAATGCATTTTGTCTAAAGTAATAAAATATTGAATTAATTGAATCAAATAATTAAATAAAGATAAAATAAACTAATAAAACTAAACAATTGAATAAGTGAAGCTAGCATTAAGAACGAAGTTAATCAATAGTGGAAATGTAGGGGTTATTCTATCTTTGTTTTGTCTTTCCTATATCTTGTTAACTCAATTATGCTTGATCCTAGATATCCTAAGGTTTTTCTTATCCTCTCTCAAGATCTAATCAAGTAACATCAATTGAAATAGACAACAATTGAATTGCAACTTTTCAATTCACAAAACTACTCCTAACTACTCAATTAGATTTGAAGCAATCCTAAGGATAATTAACTCACCGTTAAGATCTCTCTTCAATTGCTTATTAATTTGATATTTATAGGTCTATTAAGGTATGAAATATGATTGTTCAACTTAACACATATAACTTTGATTTAATTTCTCGATTTCTTATCAATTATAAGCATGACAAATACATTAATATATTGAATTCAATAAGATAAAGTTATACAAAAGAATTCAAGGATAAACCCTAATATGGATTTAAAAATCCATAATCATGTTCAACACAACACTAATTAGAATTAACATCCAAGACAATGAAATGTAAAAAGAGAAAAGAAAGAAAATAACATGAAGACAGATACGGAAATTCTGGAAATATGAAGTTGATCTTGATGTTTCCACCTCTGATCTCCTTGTTTATGATGTGTAACCTACTTTTTGATTTTTTTTTTCTTTTCCTTTTTATACTCTTAAGCTTTCTAGAGTTCTTTCTAGGATTTTTTCCACTTATTTTTTTCCAAAAATAGCCCCAAAATGTCAAGAATACAAAAATCTTGTGACCTGAAAATTGCCTGTGCACAATTGTGCATTGAGGATGCATGATCATGCATCACCACATGCATAGAAGCACGATTGTGCCAGAGGGTTCATCCCCATGCTACTTGGATGGACGATTGTGCCAGAGGGTTCATCTCCTTGCTGCTTGCATGCACGACTAGTCATGTTCTTATTCTTCATGTCTTTCTTCATCTTTTCTTCAATTTTTTCTATTTCCACTCACTAACAAACACATCAAACAACTCTTGAAACATAATATTCAGATCAAATACTTACTCTAAAACAATCAAACAAATAAAACAAATAAAAATACTAACAATAACAATAACAATAACACAATTCTAAGTCCTAAACACATGACTATCATCTAAGAAAACACTTTAAAACACACTCAAACATTTAGAAAACATACTATAATATATACATAGCAATTAAACATCAAATAATAGGATTTTAAAACAACCAAAAATGACATATAACCTTAATCATTCTTACCAGTTCTTCTTAATAACATTATGGTAACAAAAGAGGAGGTGATAAGGGCGGTAGACACACTTCGATAGATGGTTGACCAAAATATGGATTCAGTCGATCAAACTCCCTCCCAAAAGTTACCAAAAGTTATCACTCTTAATACCTTAAGGTCTTATCAACTGGGCACTATTTAGTAGATCAATGAGGCGATGTCCTTGAAATTCCAAAAATATGAAACATTAAGCAAAAAGGCCAATTTTCGTTAAAAGCTCTTGGAAAAAATCCAAAGCACAAGATTTAAACATAACCAATTTACAAAATCGACTAACAACTCACTTTGATGTTATTATTAACTAATTTCATAATTTATATACAAGAGACGAATAATAATTCTAGCATTCTTTGCAAATAGAAATTAAAGATTTTTCAAAAGCTTAAACTCTTTAATCAAAGTTTTTCTAATAAAAAATTTATCCTATTAAAATAATTAAGAGTCACAAAACCTATCACGCTTTCCTACCACATGTAGAATTTGATATATCATATGAAAGTGAGTATAAGATCATGCAATAGCATCTTAGGTAACTTAATAATTGATAAATAAATAGTAAATGATATTAGAAGCGTGATTATTATTTTTGAAACTTGCATAATCACCCTTTAGAATACCTGTAAAATAAAGAAAATATCTAATAAATTTGTTGAGAAGACCAAGTTTGAAAAATGATCACAAATATAAACAAATGTTTAAAGTCTCTGTTTGAGAATTCTAGGTTTGACGAGAAGGTTTCTAGTGAATTTTTCTACTCCACCATATGTTTTCAACTTTGACACTTTTCTATGCATTTGCTTTCTAAGACCTTAAATCTAATCAACAATAATGAAGCATCGGTCTAAAGCTCCGAGCCCTAATGGTTTGAATGGTGGCGAGTAAAGGAGGTTGTGCATAAGTTCTTTCAAAAAGGGTACTGTTAAAGGAGATTAACAAGACCTTCCTCTTTTTAGTCCCTAAAAGCTCAAATTCGTCCTATTAGAGTGAATTCATATCTATTTCTTGCACAAAGTTTGTCTATAAGATTATTGCAAAGATTTTGGAAAATAGGTTGAAGGAGGTTCTGCATTATCTTATCAGTGAGAATCAAGGAGCTTTTATGAACAATAGGGATATTAGGGGCAATATTTGTAACAGCCCAGACCACCCACCCATAGACATGGTCCACTTTGGGTTGCTTGTCGGCCCAGACCCTCATAGTTTTGCTCTTCCCGTACTCGAGAAAACGCGACTATGGTGAAGAGGTATTCACACCCTTATAAGGCGTACTTCGTTCTCCTCTCCAATCGATGTGGGATCTCACAATCCACACACCTTAAAGCCCAACGTCCTCGCTGGCATAATAGTTCGGGAACCGGCTTTGATACCATTTGTGGGTGGGTGGTCTGGGTTGTTACAAATAGTATTAAAGCCAGGTTCCCGACCTGTTGTGCCAGCAAGGATGCTGGGCTTTAAGGGGGTGGATTGTGAGATCCTACATGGATTGAAGAGGAGAACGAAGTAGACCTTATAAGGGTATGGATACCTCTTTCCCATAGACGCGTTTTCCCGAGTGCGGGAAAAACAAAATCGTGAGGGTCTTGACCTAATGGGCAGCCCAAAGCAGACAATATATATGGGTGGGTAGTCTGGGCTATTACAATATTCTTCTAGTCCAGGAGCTATTGAAAGGGTATAATCGTAGGAAAAGCCCTCATAATTGTACTATCAAAATGGACCTACAGAAAGCTTTTGATAGTGTGAACTAGAGCTTTTTGCTACAAACAATGGAGGTCATGGAATTTCCTCATAGGTTCTTAAGGTGGATTCGGGAATGCATTACTACTACCTCCTACAGAATTCTAATAAATGGGAGCCCTATGAAGATGTTTAAAGGCAAAAAAGGACTTAGGCAAGGGGATCCTTTTCCCCTTACCTATTCCTAATTTGCATGGAGTTTCTTTCTTAAATGCTGAAGCATAACTCTTCTAAGGATCCAAGATTCAAATATCATTCCAAATGTAAGAAGATTTCACTAACTAGCTTATGTTTTGCAGATGATCTCATACTCCTAAGTAAGGCAAATGTCCACTTAGTCTCTCTATTGATGAGCACTCTCAATTCTTTCAAAGAGATGTCAGGTTTGAGTGTTAATATTCAAAAGAGTTACTTTATGCTTTCAAAAAGTGCTTCTCACCTCTGTGATGCCTGACTCTAGCAATGGGAATGGAATTAAAAGAGCCTCTACTCCTTTATTTGGGCATTCCTATCTCATCTAGAAGACTAAGGTTTTGTAAATGTATTCCTTTAATTGAAAATTTCAGAAAAGATTGGGTTTATGGACTAATAGAGCCCTATTCTATGGAGGGAAACTTTAGCTCTTGAAGTCAGTGATATTGTCAATGCAAACTTACTAGTGTTTCTACCTATTTCTCTCAAAAGGGCTTACCGAAATAATTGAAAGAAGGATGAAGCAGTTCCTATAGGGGAAAGGAATGGTGAGAAAGGGAAAGCAAAAGTCAGCTGGAAGAGTATTTGTCAACCGAAAGGAGAGGGGGGATTAGGACTGGAGTCAATAACCAAAAAGAACAGACAACTTATGACTACGAGGATTTGGAGAATCCTAAGTGATAAACAGTCAATATGGATCAGATGTGAATCTACATATTAAAAGATGGGAGCTTTTAGGCTCTAAGACCCAAAGACAGTTACAATTGGTTTTTTAACCAATTCTGAAAATGAAGGCTGAAGTTCAACAGAACATATCTTGTCAAATAAAGACTGGGGAAAGATTTTCCCTATGGTATGATAATTGGACAAAATTAGTTGGCAAGAACCCTATTAGTGAGGTTCTCTAAGAATACTAAGCTCAATGAAATAGTTACAAATGGAAGTTGGTCACTATCAATGGATGAAATTAGACTTTTGTCCATTCCACAATTCACAAGCCTCGGAGAGAGGGATACTTATTTACAGAAAAGGATTCCAGTTTCAGAAATAACTATAAAGGAAGCTAAAAAATTGAGGGATGGGACAATTAATAGAGTGGAATGGTACTCTATGGTTTGGAACAAGGCTTTTAGACCTAACACTAGCTTTCTTCTCTAGCTAGTAATGTTGAATAGACTCAGCACTTTGGATAGGCTGCAATTTCTGCCTTCCTCACAGACATGTATTCTATGTAATCTAAGGGAAGAATTTAGAGACCATATTTTCTTTGAGTGTGATTTTTCTAAAGAAATTTGGGCAAAATTCTCTAGATTATGTGCTGTTGATCCTAATTCGAATAGACTCTATGACATCCTACTGGAGCTACCTCATCTACATGTTTCTAAATACGATAGAGTTGTTATACTAATCTCAGTTACTACATGCACTCAAGCAATTTGGAAGGAGAGGAACAACAGAAGGTTTGAAAAGAAGTTTGTTTCCCTACTCTCTCTTATAGAGCTCACTATAGCTAGCATAAGAGAACATCTGATTATAAATCTGTTGAATTCTCACTGTAGCAGACGAATAGCTCTCACATGGAGAATCTAGTCCCTACTCCATCTTACTCAGTGAAATTCATGACTAGAGTTCAGTCTCACTACAGATCAGAAATCAAGGATCTCATGCACAGAATTTCTTAAATACTGACGCTTAATCATGCCTCTACTTATGGAAAATACAAGGGTAGAGGAGATCTGAACTCACCTGTTGGACGCCTAATCATGCCTCTACTTATGGAAAATACAAGGGTAGAGGAGATCTGGACTCACCTGTTGGAAAGCAGGGTCCTTTTCAGTAGTTACTCCCTCCTCAGTCTTGGTTAAAGGAACTCCTCAGTCCCTCCTGTCAGATTGAAGAGTCACTCTATGAGTTCAAACAACAACAGAAAAGAGCCAAACCGATCTAAGACGCTTACTTGAGTGAGATTCCTCTGTCCTTCACTACGGATTCGAATCCTAAGAGCGCATCCTTCACTCCATTAGTAAGCCATATCTGAAGAGTCGAAAACAAAGGATACATTATGCCCTAAAACACAAAGAATCATTGTGTTTCTAAAGTTGAGATTTACCTGAGATGAGATCCATCGTGTGCGGAGTAAGAAGGAGAAAAAGAGCTAGAAAATCACGCTGCTATCCTTGCCATTAGAGCTTTGCCTCTCATCCACCCGAATCGAGAAGCTTTGATAGTCTTTGATAGAGGAACAATTAGTTAAGATCAAAATTGTAAAACAACAATACTCTTTCGACTTTGCTCTTAACGTCGACGTTTTTGTAATAGCCTAGATGCTTCAGTGTATTAAGGGGTCTTGTTGCACGTGACAGACCTCTTCTGTATATTAACTCTTAATTCTTTAATGAATTTTTAATTTCTAAAAGAAAAAGATAATAAAGCATCGGGAATTAAGTTGCATGTTTCATTTACATTATAGGAGAATCTGAACCCTAAATAGTATTGGAAGACGCCTTAGTACATACATATATAAACTAAAACTAGGTTCTTTTCATACACGAAATAGAAACTTATGTAAGCATCTCTCGCCTCGAGCCTTTTACAAGTAACAGAGCTGATAGGTTGGCAACTATGCATTCATTTTGCCATATTTCAATTAACGGTCACAAACCTTCCGAGATTTGCTTACTTCAAATTCAAATGTTGTTTTTTAGTCCCCACTAGTTTTCAATTCTTCGCTTATGACATAATTATAAGATCCGAAACAAAGTTTTGGTTCCATAGTGTCTCGAAGAATAAATGCAAAATAGGAATTGGCACGATAGTAATAGGCTATTGATTCCATCGTCATCAACATACTGATATGAGAAATTGGTAGAAATTGGAATTAGGGATTTGACGGAATGAAATTGGGGAAACTTCTTTAAGGGTAGTCGTGAGCTCTTCTTTTATTTGTAAATAAGGGTTGGGTCATTAGTGGATTAAGAAATGGGCTCGTTAGTTTGATAGGCTAGTCCAGTATTAGTATTATTACTTTTATGTAGTCAGTATAAGATAGTGTAAGCCTTAGTCCAGGCTGTTGTAGTAGGCCAACGTGGAAGTAGAGACAGGAGGTAACAAACTCCTTGATTCTCGCTAACTGCCTCTACCATATAAATATGCAAACGCTGGTATGAAGGAATATACGAAAGTTGTTATGCAAATGCGATGTGTGTTGTGTGTGCTGTGTCATTCTTCTTCTTCCTTACGAAAAACACCCATTAAACACCCTTGATCTACACGAATTCTCTTCCCATTTGGAATTTATAATTTTTCATACACCATTTGGTATCAGAGCAGCTCATCCTTGGATTGTGGAAATGGCCACTGGTACTAGATCTCATGAACTCAAGAACCTGGAGGAATCCATGACAACCATGATACAAGACACTAACCAACGCCTGGAGGAGACCCAACAAAAACACGAGGCTCAGATGACGGAGTTGAAGAGTTTGGTGAGAGGTATCAACCTCCAACAAAACAGTCTTTTGGAGCAGATGCAACAGTCACGGGGAAACACGAGCTCTCCTAAGGGCAAGCAACTACAGAAGGTGGTGAAGGAAGTGACATGTTAGCCATATCTGTGGCAACAACAATGACCCATAACCAATATGAGGTTGATCACCATTGCTGTAAGTTCAAAAAACCCAAAAGGAATTTTCCAAAGTTTAGTGGGTTGAGTGATTTGAATGCATGGATATTCAAGTGTAGATAGTACCTTGAGGTTGAGGAAATAGAAGATGCAGATAAAATCAAATTAGCAGCTTACTTTTTGACTAATGATGCCTTATATTGGCATCAAGCCCACATGAGTGGAGTGGGTTTTGGGTCGTGCGAGGAGTATGAAGAGGCAAATGGGTATAGGTTTGGGGGAGCCAAACACCCTTTAGAACAGATGAAAGAACTGTCGCAAACCGAAGATTTGGAATCTTACATCAGTCAGTTTGATACGCTGTGGAATAGATCTAGAATGGATGAAAAACAAGCTTTGGTGTTCTTTATAGGTGGGCTGAGGCATGATGTCAAAAAGCTTGTGAAGATGTTTAAGCCAAAAAGATCTAAGGGATGCTTATGATTTGGCTAGGCTTCAAAATGAACCAGACCTTTCTGCTACAACCCGCAATCCACCACCAAAAATAACCACCCAAACTTACATTAAACCCACCATCTTCTCCAAATTCAATCCAACTAAGTATTCATCTACCAATAACTAGAGACTTAACGTAACCACCACCAACCCAGTCCAGTTCCACTGCCAAAAAAAATGTCAACAGACCCACATACCAAAAACCCAACTATTTACCATACACAACCAGAAGTGTCAGGAGCAGCGACTTTGATGCAAGGAGAGCTCAGGGGTTGTGTTTTTAGTGCCCTGAGGGCCATAAGTGCAGCCATAATCAAGTGTTTTCTAATTGTATTGACGAGGATGAGGTGGAGGAGGTGGGAGAGGAAGAAGAGGTCAATACAAAGGAGCTACAGGAGGATGTCAACCCACACATCTCAGTAAGTGCACTTGAGGGGTCGGTTGGGTTTCACACGATGAGAGTGACTGGGGTAGTGAACAAGAAGGTGATACAAGTGTTGATAGATTTTGGTAGTACACACAATTTCATCAATGAAGGTATTGTTGAGAATTTGGGGTTTGAATTAGCTACAATTAAACCCTTGACAGTGGAAGTAGCTAATGGGGGTGTCATGGAGTGTAGAGCTATCTGTTGAAGTGGTCATTACATGAGGCTAAATTCAATGCTGACATGTTGAAGCTTACATTGCCTAGTTGTGACATTGTAACATCTCGCCCCCTACTAAGGGTTAGAACCCTAACAATTTGGTGCATGTGAGCTATGAGGCTTAGTTTAAATGAAATTAGAGGAAATAGTTATGATTGTGTTTCATTTGAAGTGTTTAATGATTAAATGAGGGTTGGAAACTTGGAAAAATCTTTGAAGAATGTT
>JAOTAX010000197.1:33486807-33500205 GCA_025629825.1 Erythroxylum guanchezii
CGAAATATAACTCGTTGTGACCAGAGGAGCCACTGATCAGAGCTTAAAGCTCAACGAGTGAAAATGAGCTTCGTGCTTAGATAATGATTCAGAGCCTCAGGCTCAACGTTCAATGAGCCCTATATGGGACAGTTTACAATGAGCCCTATAAGGGACAGTTTACAATGAGCCCTATATGTAACAGTTTACAATGAGCCCCACGTGGGACAGTTATCAATGAGCCCGATATCCAACGGATACGGGACAGTTTAGGCACTCGGTCACAACGAAGAAATAAATAGAAATTTGGCATTGAATGGATATGCATTGAATAGGAATATGAAATTGCATTGAATGGGAATATGAATTGGTATTGAATGGGAATATGAAATTGTATTGAATGGACATATGAAATTATAGAAATGTGAAATTGTATTGAAAATGAATCGTTTGTGTATTTCATAAGGATTATATGAATGATACAGTGTGTAGAGCATGAAACAATATGCCTATGTGAAATGATTGATCACATGTATGTGATATAATATGGTTGCTCATGCAATGATGCAAATGATATGGATCAAACGATAGTGAGTGTGAAATGACTGATCAAATTTATGTGATGCAATATATTGTTAATGAGTCACATGTTGTTAATGAGATGTTGCATTATGTATTGGGTGACTGGGTGAACCATCGATGATGGTCACTCACTGAGTTCGCAAAACTCACCCAAAATTTGCATCTATTTTTCAGGTTTCAGAAGATTACCCCGTTATGTAACGGGAGTAGGCTTACTGCTCATAAGGAAGGATTAAAGGTTGGGATCAGTTCGTGTCTGCATTAGGATTTTTGTATGTAGTGTATTCTGCGATTTTTTGTGCAGTGTATAATTGAACATTTCAGTTTGTAATAAGTACTGAAATATGAAAATCTGAGTAAATGGGATTGATTAAATATGATTATTCTTATGTAATCAAAGTGTATCAATTGTAAAGGTTTGTGAGTATTTTGTGCGTTGAAATGAGCCCCAATGGCTTAAAGTGAAATGGGTTGCAACTGAAATGCATTAAAAATGAAATTGGGCTCCTATTCGACTAGTGACACTGTAATGATCGTAATATGGTAAAAACAATGTTTTATCGACTTGTGAATTGATTTGGCCCAAATTGAAAATGGACTTCTGCATTTGTTAGTGTTTTTAAAAAAATGGTACCACCTTTTGACTGATTGAGTGTGCTAGCATGCCACCTTCGCGGGTCACGAGCTCGGATATCACCGTCGATATCGGGTTCGGGTCTTACGGGAGTGGGATGCTACAGACATGGTGCTAGAGGTTCAATGGTTATCATCTTTAGGCAATATATTACCTAATTATGCTAAACTATGGATGTCCTTTTATTGGGAGGGGCAGCTGGTAACCATAACTGGTAAACCACGAAAAACTCTCAAACAAATTGGGAGTGAGCAGATTACTAAACTATTGGGCAAACCTAATCAAGTGGCTTCAATGCAACTGTGTAGTTTCAAGGTGCAAGGAACAGAGAAGATAGAGTTACTTACAGTGGTTACTGATGATGGTCTTGAAGCTGGTGTTCCTCCAGCAATTTCAACCTTACTGGATGAGTTTCAGGAATTGTTTAATGACCCTAGGGGATTGCCTCTTGACAGGTTACACAATCATCAGATTCCCTTGAAAGATGATGCTCATCCTGTGAACAAAAGGTCATGCAGGTATTCAGGATTACATAAAGATATAGTAGAAAAATTGGTTGATGAAATGTTAGTTAATGGAATAAAGCAGCCTAGTTCAAGCCCTTTTGCAAGCCCAGTGGTTTTAATGAAAAAGAAGGATGGTTCTTGGAGATTATGTATGGATTATAGAGCCTTAAAACAATTAACTGTCAAAAATAAATTCCCCATTCCTCTCATTGATGAGCTACTAGAGGAACTAAATGGAGCTGTTGTATTTTCGAAGATTGATTTAAGGCCTGGTTATCACCATATTAAAATGCATGCACCAGATGTGTATAAGACAGCATTAGGACTCACAATGGACATTATGAGTTCCTTGTAATGCCTTTTAGGCTTACCAATGCCCTTGCCACATTTCAAGGGCTAATGAATGAAGTATTTAGACCCTACTTAAGAAAGTATGTTTTGGTGTTCTTTGATGATATTTTGGTCTATAGTGAGGGTTTTGATGAGCACGTGCAGCATCTGAGAATTGTGTTTGAGGTTTTGAAACGGCACTAGCTGTATGCTAAGGGAAGTAAGTGCGTTTTTGGGGGTAGTAATGTTGAATATGTAGGGCATTATATTTTAGCAAAGGGCGATTCCACTGATCCAAAAAAGATTCAGGCAGTGAAGGACTGGCCAACACCTTCCAATGTGAAGCAGTTAAGGGGATTTTTGGGTTTGGCAGGTTATTATAGAAGGTTTGTGAAGAATTATGGCAGTATTAGCATGCCACTAACTAACTTGCTTAAGAAGAATGGGTTTGGGTGGAATTCTGAGGCAGACAAGGCCTTCCAACAACTCAAGGAGGCCCTAACCACCTCTCCTGTCTTAGCACTCCCAAACCTATCAAGAGAATTTATGATTGAGACAAATGCTTTTAATTCTGGGATTGGAGCAGTGTTAATGAAAGGTGGTCACCCTATAGCTTTTATGAGTAAGGCTCTGGGTCCTAAACATTAATAATTATCAATTTATGAAAAGGAGATGCTAGCAGTCATACAAGCAATGGGTAAGTGGAGGCACTACTTAGAAGGAAGGCATTTCAAGATTATAACTGATCATAGTAGTCTCAAATACCTACTGGATCATAAGCTTTCCACTGATAGCCAACATATGTGGCTGGCTAAGTTATTGGGGTTGGATTATGAGATCATTTATAGGAAGGGAAAGGAGAATGTTGTCGTTGACGCCCTTTCTCAAGTTTCTGGTTCTGAACTATTGTCTACAACAATTTCTACTGCTTCAACTGACTTGTTGGAGGCTTCTTGGGACAAGGATATGTAGGTGCAGCAATTAATTGCTCAATTGGAGCAGGACCCCTTATCTCATCCCTCGTTTCAGTGGAAGGATGGACTACTAACTAGAAAGGGTAAGTTAGTAATGGGATCTGGTAAAAAGCTACAAGCCTAGATTATGAAGGTGTATCATGGTTCAGCCATGGGTGGACATTCAGGTATGCAAGCTACCACTAAGAAGTTGAAATCAGTATTCTACTAGAAGGACCAGCAGAAAATGATTAGACAATTTATCAGAGGTTGTGAGGTATGGCAAAGAAACAAACCTGAAAATATTGTTGAAGCTGGGTTTTTACAACCTATTCTTATTCCTGAGTCAGTATTCACGGATTACCATGGATTTTGTGGAAGGACTTCCTAAGTCTGGGGGGAAAAGATGTTATACTAGTAGTGGTAGATAGATTGAACAAGTATGCCCATTTGTTGGCCCTTTTCCATCCCTTTTCCTACCATGTCTTCAAGCTACATGGCATGCCAGCTACTATAATCAATGACAAAGATCCCACCTTCCAAAGTAATTTCTGGAAGGAGTTATTTGCTTTGCAGAGAGTGGAACTATGTTTCTCTACTTCCTACCACCCACAATCCAATGGCCAGACTGAAGTGGTTAATCGTTGCCTAGAGATGTACCTTCGATGTATGACTAGGGAAGCTCCTAAAAATTGGGTCAGATGGCTGCCATTAGTATAATGGTGGTATAATACCACTAATCACACTTCTACTAAGGTCACTCCATTTGAAGCCCTATATGGGTACCCTCCTACCCTTCACATTCCGTATATTCCTAAAGATGCTAGTGTAAATGCAGTAGATGAAATGCTGACTGCTAGAGAAGCTAAGTTGGAAGAGCTAAAACAAAGCCTAGCACTAGCTCAGAATTGTATGAAGCAAGTGGGAAATAAGAAGAGGACAGATCAAGCATTGAAGTTGGGGAGTGGGTGCTACTCAAATTGCATCCATACAAGCAAAAATCAATGATTACCAGGACTATTCAGAAGCTAGCAGCTAAGGACTTTGGGCCTTATCAAATAATGGAGAAGATTGAAAAGGTGGCTTACCGATTGAATCTGCCAGCAGGGGTGTCTATCCACCCCATGTTCCACGTCTCCAAGCTCAAAAGGTTTGTGGGTGACCCAGTGCCAGCTACTGAGTTTCCTTTGTGCACATCAAAGCTTCCTTGGATTCTAAAGTGCGTTCTTGGAGGGAGGATGAGTCGCAAGCACAACAGGGTAGCGGTACAGATTTTGGTTCAGTGGGAAGGTGGTTCGGCAAATGACGCTACTTGGGAGTGGCTGGAAGATATGATCAAGTATCCAACCTTCGTTTTTTAGGACAAAGACGCACTTTAAAGGGAAGGTATTGATATGAGAAATTGGTAAAAATTGAAATTAGGGATTTGACAGAATAAAATTGGAGAAACTTCTTTAAGAATAGTTGTGAGCTCCTCTTTTATTTGTAAACGAGGGTTGGGTCATTACTGGATTAAGAAGTGGACTCGTTAGCTTGATGGGCTAATCCAATATTAGTATTATTACTATTATGCAATTAGTATAAGACAATGTAATCCTTGGTCCAGGCTATTGTAGTAAGCCAACATGGAAGCAGCGACAGAAGGTAACAAACTCCTTGATTCTCACCAACTGCCTCTACCATATAAATATGTAAATGCTAGTATGAAGGAATATACGAAAGTTGTTACGCAAATGTGATGTGTGTTGCATGTGCTGTGTATAGTGACGAAGCCAGGAATTTCTTTTAAGGGGAGCAATGTATATTTTAATATAGTTTTTTTTTAATCCAATTCACCATGGGCAACGATATTCTTTTAAGGTGGGCAACCTCTATATGCATATATATCTTCTTTTAAAAAAAAATATTTGATGCCCACCCTCCCTTAGCAATAGCTTCGCTACTGGCTGTGCAATTCTTCTTCCTTACGAAAAACACCCATAAACACCCTTGATCTACTCTTCTATTTTGGAATTTATAATTTTTCATACACCACATACCTAAGGAACTTTCAGCTCATCGTTGGTTGTTAACGTCCAAAATAGCAACCTTCGAGCCAAGAGACACCAAATCTCTTGAGATGAATTATTTATAAGGATGAAGTCAGAAGTCTCTTGAGATGAATTATTTATAAGGATGAAGCCAGAAGCCTTACATAAGAAAGTGCTCTTAGACCTTATATACAATATGTACCTATACATGATTGCCACTGCCAAGTCTCTTGAATTTCAAATAGGAAAAGAAAAATAAAAACTATCAGCTCGTGGTGATGAAGACAATCGTGCAACCAATATGGAGAAACTAGTAAAGACAAGCCCAGGAAAACAGGTCTACGATAAAATATGGGACCCAAATGTGTTCTCTCCACTGTATGTAACATACAGAAACCCATCTTCATCCTTCTTTTCTTCATAAATGGCAGACATAATAGCACCTATAAATGCCAGGTACAACAAACAAACATGTACGTTATTTTCCATAACATATAAAGCAACAAGCTATGTTATAGCTTACCGGTGGGCGGAAGGACATTATCCACAAAAATAAAGATAGCCTTTTCAGCACTCAATTTGATTCTTTTGCGGATAACGTAAACAAACTGTCCAACAGTTAGATCCGCTGGGACAAGGTACCTGTTATTTCAACAGCAAAGTTAAACAAAGGAAAGAATCTCAGGGTCAACAATCACAAAGCAAGAATTAGTGCCCAGAATCAACCATTTACTTTAAGCACCAATGCATCATATAAATAATAGAATTACCATGGTGGGAATGAAGTAAAATGCAGTAAATGAACAGTGATAGGAAATAACGAGCAAGAAGCCTTCTAGCTAGTTAAGAAGCTAAAAATAAAGGGGACAGCAAAAAAGAACTCAACTATACAAGAAGTTCAATTAAGAGACGGCATTACTAAAATGTGTCACCAGAAATTGACGACACAGGCAAATAGATAGTTTTTTGCCACTCCAACAGAATACCAAAGAAGCTTAAAACCGTCTTAGAATGCTGTATCTTCACAACTATATGACCATCGCTCCATCAGCATATATGGAAAGAGACAAACGTATGGATTCATGGGTTCAGCTTTCTCACTTTTTCCAAATGACACATGTCTGAAAATCAAATAAACTAGAAAACTTGATTTACTTCATAAGTCATCTAGTTTATTTCTTTATCTAATGTGGTGACCTTTGAGGATATATTATCAATTCTTCGGATTTCAATTACAGCACAACACCAACCCCATGAACCCTTTCTTCACCCTCAACCAAGGGGGCCATGTAAGAATTTTGAGAATGTACCATCACCGGAGATTTTATGTAGGTCTGACCTAGCGTTGTAGAATATGTATGAGGATTGCAAAAACGAAAGTCAACTGGTTTTAAGAACAAAAGAGATCCAACAAGTCCCTTTAGGGGGTGGTTCCACTGGATAGAAGAGAATCCCTAAAAATCTCCAATATTAGGTCTTAAAGTTTCAGTCACATAGACTCCCCAAAAGTTAAGTGCTTGAACTTCTTGGGTCCATCAGACCTCTTAACAGCTATTTAGACCAAGTGATTTTAGGGCTATTACATGCCAAATAATAGTGGCTGCCATTCCCCTGCTATCAAAAAAAGAAAAACTCCAACAATCTTATGCCACAGAATAAGGTAACGCTCAACCTTAATGGTTTTCTTCAAGAGTAGAGAAAACAACTAATGTGACTAGATGGACTTTGATGCAAGAACAGATAGAAATAAAACATGTAACAATGACTGGATTAAAATATATGCTTACTTCTTCTTATCAATATTAGGTATGTCGCTTCTTTCTGCCTTCTCAACAATCACCTTAAAAGCATAAAATTCAAACAAAAGTCAGATTGAGGACGAATAGACAAGATAAATTCAACCAAGCACATTCTATTAATTGAAATAATAAGCAAATATCTGGGATATAAACCCCACATATCATACTTTCTGAGGCAAAAAATCGCACTTGCATCTAGACATGTAACTAAATGTGAAACTAAGTATTTTGCAAATGAGAAAATCAAATATAAGTTTGACCAAGCTAAAAAAGGCCAAAAATTTTCAACATAGCTAATTTGTTCTACACAGAGTGGTGACAAAACAAGCCAGAGCATGAGGAGTGGCCAACTTTTTTTTCTAAAATCAGAGTGTTTTCATTTCAGCAACCTTCCTGCCATTTTAAAATATGCAATTTAAGTTCAGAACATTAAACTCTCATGCAAATCCAAATTGAAGATGCAAACTTAAACTGACCTATCTACCAATACCAAAATTTGCTAAGGCCTCGATTTACTACAGCCCCAACTCTCAAATTTTGCTATACAAATTGTTCTTATAAATAGACCACGGGCATGAATGCAAAGTATGTAGCTTTCACCAGAAGAAACAACAGAACTTATAATACAAACTCATGTTAAACTCTGACCGGAATTCTATCTGGGTATTTCTCCCTTATTCGAGCAGCCTCCGCACGTCTCTTCTCTGAAGAGGAAAACAAGTCAAGAGCTCAACATAATGCACAAGTTGGTATACCTAAACAAGGATACTAGACATCATAAGCATGTACCTAAATCATGCTCTTGCTTGAAGCAACTCTTCGCCATCACTCCTAAAATCACCACACAAAATCAAGTCAAAACACTTTCCTTTAGTTTCTTTGTGCAATTTCTTCTTTTCAATGTATTGATCAAATAATCCGATGTCGTAAACACAACTAGGAGCACATATACAACAAGTCTTTTCTTGTCTATAAAATTCAGGTCCATGTGGGTACTCATCTGTAAACACATCATACCACCCTCAAAGACGCAACCCATGATAGTGGTGTACAAAATTAACCAGCCAAAAATACAAAAGATACAAACTTTAATACCCCCCAGAGAGGAAATGTAAGAAGCGAAATATGTACAACAGCATAAAACATCAACTGCAATCATTAGGTAAAAACAAGAACAAGATTTTAAAAAGAAAGATCCTTTCTTCTGCAAGAAAGTCAAACAGCAATTAGCTCAGATAAACAAGTATGATACAAAGACTTCATGATAACCTACTACCGGACCCAAAAATCAGTGATTACTGATACTGATGACGCCGCAGAATTGACAATAGAATCACAAACACACACAGATAAAAAGGGGTTGAAGAAGAGATGCGATAAAAACAATCAAGAAGGGTAAAGACCTTGTGAAACCAAGCCGATAAGAGAAAAAGGCGATAGCTTTTTTTTGATCACGAACTCTTCTAAACGTAATAAATGTCAAATAAAGAGAAAGCTTCTCAAGTCTCAACTGTGTTCTATTTTATAAAAATCGATTTACTTTATCAGAACGAAATTGAGAAAAGGATATTCTAGTATGTGTTGCCGGCTCACGAATTCAAGCTAACTTTGGGCCCCACTTAGCTGGGTTCGGGTTTATGAGACGTGGAGGTAAAAAGTTGGGTTTGAAGTAACGCTAATGGTGTGAGTGTTACACAGAAGATCTTCTACTTTAGGATAAGCAGAATATGCCAGGATTCCACTAGCTGTTTCTTGTACCCTACCATCAACTTATCTGACCATTTTACCCTTTATCCTATCTTATTTAATTTTATTTATATATTTATATAAATTTATCCCATTTATTATTGGTACGTAATTTTTTTTTAATTCTATCTGTAAATGTTAGGAAGGATTATGCAATCTGATGTGGCAGACAACCATCACCAATCGCTTCTACGTGTCGTTTTTCCAACAGTTGTTTATCACTTAATTCTTTTTTCTTGGTCAACGTTCTTTATCACTCCCCTCGCACTTAACGATAGTAGAAGTCAGATCAGAAGACCAACAACATCAAGCCCAAGCCTGATTCAAGCTTGAGGAGCCCACTGCTCAGAACACTCGGATATGATTAAAGAAACGTGTTTAAATAGAGTTTAGATTTTCTGTCCACTATTACGATGTCTTATTTTGTCCAATAAATCTCAGTCATTTATTTATGTGGAACTTATATGGGATCCGCGTGAAGCCCGCAACATAAATAACTGAGATTTCATAAAACAAAATAAGACAAAGTAAAACTGAACAAAAAAATCTGGACTCGTTTAAATGCTTCCGATTCGCTACCGAATACCAGGTCGTTGATGTTCCACTCAGTGTATAATATTTACCTCAATGACCTTTCTCAAGGCCTGCGTAGTTTGGAGCATATATTGGCATACAAAGACAAACACAAGTTCGAGCATCTTCTATGTTCTAGACCGGTTCGTGTAAATTGTCAAGCTGACATAAATATGTAAATCAACTAGCTTATAATTATCTTTGTCATTTTGTTTATCTTCAATATATATTTCATTCTTTTAAAAAATAATAATTGACAATATTAATTAGTAGTTTAAGATGTTAATTAATTAATTGTTACCTATAATCACTATGTTTGTTAATGGCATTTTTTTCTTTTTTTAAAATGAAAATAATTGTGATATAAACTTTTATTAAAAAATAAAAGTCGCTGTTTATATTAAATTACTCCAATAAAAATTGTCTAGATATATTATGGAGAACTAATGAATTTAGAAGTCAAGAATATATTATAGAAAAAAAGTAATTAATTTTAATAAAGTAAATATAAATTTATAATTTAATTCATAAATTATCATCATCAAAACTCAGTTAAAATCTCGTAAGACGCGAGATTTGGAAATTTTAATTCACAAATATTCACCGTAAAAGTAATTATATTATTGATTTCTTCAACTCGAATTATTTTAATAAAATTCATTCCAAATATTGGAAAGAGTCAATACAATTTTCAGTAATTAACTTAAACTGCAATAAATTAAAAAATGTAATTGACATAAAGCTAAAAATTAATTATATAAAAGAATACTCCTTCTTATATATATATATATATATATATATATATAACCGGTTAGGTTTTAATGTGGTATTACACCCGTATCAGTCAATACTAGATACCGTTTCGGATAATTTTTTAAATTTATGAAATAATCTAAATTTTTTAAAATTACAAAATAGTTCATTATTATACTGTATTGTATACTTTATAATTTTACATCAACCATATTTCCAAAAAATCATAATAATAAAATTTTAAAATAACAAAATTTTATTTTTTTTATTAACAATAATTTTCACATATTTCACAAATAAATAATAATCACAATCAATATAAAAAAGATCAGTTAATCATTGCATAAATATAAAATTAAAAATAATACAAAGTATTTAAAATATTACAATTTCATCATATAATAAATAATAATTACATCAAATAAAAAAAAACAACAAAGATCCTTAACTCTCTGACTATTACAATTTATAACCAGAATTCGTAACAAGGAAATAACCAACTAGAAATGAAACCTGAAAAATATATATATTATTTCATTTACTATAAATTAAATATATATTATTTAATATATTAATTATTAATAAGAATTTAAATATTTTAATTTAATATTATATATTTAATTAATTATTACTAAAAATTATAAATAACTTAATTTAATTTATTTTTGTTTAATTTACAAAATTAATTTAATAATTATTAATAAATAGGATTACAAATAAAAATATTTAAAAATATATAAATAATTAAAATATATTTAAAATAATATTTTTGTAAATAATAATTTTAAATTATTTATTTTAAAAATAAAATAATTTTTATTAATAATGTATTAATAAATATTATATAAAAATTAAAATAAATATAATTAAAATAATTTATTTTAAAGATTTATTAATAATAATTATTATTATTAGTAATAAAAAATTTATTTTAATAATAAAAAAATAAAAGTTTTTTAAAAAAATAAATTTTGAATATATTAAATAAAAGTGGGAGAAGGAGAGTAGAGACTAAAGACAATCACTATCGGCAGCAAAGTTATGATTACCATACCAGGTTCGGTACCGGATTGAGATTTGGAATGAAACTGTATCGATACCAGTTGGTACCGGGTATCATTTCTGTTGGCCCCCCGAAAATTTTTTTGTTGAATTAAGTATGATTTAAATGAATTATGAGGTTTGATGGATTAATTTTTGGAGCTCATTATTTACGTCAAGGTTAGTAGGATTTTTTTTTTATGACATAGGTTAAATTGATTGAAGCATTAATGTTATAAGAATGTATGAAGGGCATTGTTAGAAATTAACTTAAAGTTAAAAGATATAAAGCTTATATTTGAGGGAAAAAGGGTCATTTAATGATTATTAAGAGTATAAATTAGAAGAAGAAAATAAAAAGAAGAGAGAAAGAAGAGAAGCATCGTGGGAGAAGGGAAAAGAAGAAGAAAAGAAAGAAGAAAGCTAGGGTTTTGGAGATTTTGAAGACTTTGAAGCTAAAACAAGTAAGTATAAGCATCGTTCTTCTCGATCAGATGAATGAAACATGTTTTGATGTTAGATAAGAGATGAATATGTATAGGAAGTTGTCGAGGATTGGGTTATGTAATAGGTTTTGAAGTTTTGTTAATAATTTTGGGTTGGAATGAGTTTAGAAATGAAGTAAGAATGATGTTTTTGGGTTAAGATGGGTTATATTTGAAAGATGGGAAGTTTATAGGTGAAAAATGTCAAGAAAACAGGTTTTTGGGAGGATTTTGGACTCGCACGTCGCGACGAACGTCGCGAGTCGCGACGTGCTTATGCCCTCGTCGCGACGTGCTCCAGCATTCACGCCGTGACCCGCGCTTATCGTGACGAGCTCCTTTTTTCTGCACTGACATACTTTAATATTTTGGGCATAACTTTTGCTGTAAATATCTAAATGAGGTGATTTTTTATTCATTGTAAACTAGAGACATAGGGCTACAGGTTTTATGAAGAAATGAAGCTGTAATTCAGTTTCTAAGAATTTCAATTTTGGATGGAAGTTGAGCATAGAATGTTGTTTCAGTATAAGAATAGTTTGAAAATGTTTTGGCTATAACTTTTAGAGTATTGAAACAAATTGAATGATTTTGGAGTCATTAGAAACTTAAGACAATGGGGAACATTTTTCTAGAAGAAAGCATTATCAAATTTCTTCATTTACTTGATCATAAATTGGAATTCCTATTGAATGGGAAGTTTGCATTTGTTAAAGGAAATCAAGGAAGGCAAAAGGAGCAAAGTATAAGGCACCTTTGAGCAAGTATTTGAGCAAGGATTTCTAAGGTGGGTTTCATGTTTATAATTTAGCAATGAGCCATCAATGTTTTCTTCCAAATCAAGAATGATTTCAATTACTTCATAAATATTGCTTTTGTTACTTTTGAATGATTTGCAAAATTGCTACATGTTTCGGTATATGAATTTTGTTGATGAATTTCAAAATAAAGATAGAAACGCATTGAACATTTTATGTTATGCCTTGGAAAATTCATGGCATTTTGTATATTCGGAAAAGAAGAAAAAAAGCATGAAAGTATAATGAATTGATTTGAGCATTAGTATGTGCTTCTGTTTGGGCGAGAGAGGAACGTTTCGTTAGTCACGTGCACGTCGACGTATAGCTTTCTCCCGGCTGCCTGCTTGAGGCCACGAGATCCTGAGAAATCGGACTCGTTTTGTTCACGGTATAAACTTCGGTTTATCCGTTTTGTTTCACGGAACTCTCGAGCCATTTGTTTGTGCATTGCATCTTTGAATGGGCAAGTATGTTGCATAAATTGAGTGTTCTGTATTGATTATTGCATAAATTGAGTGTTCTATATTGATTGTTAAATGGATATGCTATGTTGATGTGATAATATTCTAACTATGCGTTTTGAGTTCAAATTGCGAATTTGACTGAGAATTTGAGAACGAAGCATTTTTATGAATTCATTATGATTTTTATATGACAAATGAACATTTCAACGGTTTTACTTATTCTTCGTTATAAACCTGTTATCCACGAGCTTTAAACTCACCCCCTTTCCGTCCCCACCTCCAGGTGATGAGCAAGAGATGGAGTGAAAGAGAGTTAAGGCATCACTTCCAATTTGCTTATGTTGTATTTTGAGTTAGTTTTGGAAAACACAAGGCTTAGTCGCATTTAAGGATTTCTAGTTCGTGTAATTTTTGTCTTTTGAGATTTTGATTATTGTTGTAATTGTGATTTGAAATGCCTTTAGAGCTTGTAAAACTCTATTCCTTGATGTTAAGGAATTATGAATTATGTATGGATGATGTTGAGTGGATTAAGTATGAATTTGCGTATATATATAAGGTTGAGTTGAAATTAGGTATATTTGAGGAAGTTATTGATTTGAGATGGTTATTTTGATTATGAATTGTTGTTACATACATCTATATGAGTGAGATGTGTTATGGAAAAAGGAACATAGAAATGGTATGAGACTTTAAGCTTCATGATTTCTTTGGATTACGCTC
>JAOTAX010000197.1:33500305-33514252 GCA_025629825.1 Erythroxylum guanchezii
TTAATAATTTAAGCTTTTTCAATTTTACTAATTTTGATTATCAATTTTACAATTTTACATTTAATTATTAATTTCACGTTTGATTATTAATTTTACAATTAGATTTAAATGTTGATTTGATTTTGATTATCAAATTCAATCTCAAATGCAATTGCACAAACTCAAATTCAATATCATTCATCAATAATTCAACAATTCAATATTAATACCTTAAAATCTACTAAATTACAATCACCATTCCAATTTCCAAATTTAATTTCCAATCGGATTCGGACCAAATGACCAATTCATTTCCAAAATGCAAAATGCCAACCGAAAACATCTTCAAGACTTTAACATTCACACTTCACTTTGTTCTACCGAAATCAACTTCACAATTTTTCCCAAATCCAACACCGAAATCAACTTCAAAATCTTCCCCAAATCTAACACAACAACACCAATTTTTAACCCCAAATCCACCATCATCTAACAACCAACACAATCAAACAATCATAAATTTCAAAATGGCATGAAAAATTAAACAAAGATCAAAAATCAATCAGTCTTCACCAAATCTGGGTCAACGTCGAGTCACGGTCAAGCGCGAGGAGGACGAAGGAGAAGGCCGAACGGTGTGCGGTGGACGCCGAACAGTGGACCTCAGCAGGCAACGACGTCTTCAGGCATGCGGTGTGCGGTGTGCGGTGAGGTGAAGACGATGTGCGGTGGATGTCTTCGGGCGTGGACGGCGGTTGAAGGCCGGAGGTGAGGTGAGGCAGGCGGCGAGGCAGGCCAGAGGGGCAACACGCGGGAGTCGGGACGGCAGAAGGGAGAGAAGAAGACGAAGAGAGGGGGAGAGTCGGGGCCTCAGGGGGGAAGGGGTAGATAAAATTAGGGTTAAATTTTCTTTATTTGCAAAATGGTCCCTGGAACTTATTATTTTGCGGAATGGCCCCGGAAAAATCCAGTATTGGCGGTACTGGCCGGTACCGACCGAAATCGGCCGGTACCAATCGGAATTCATCCCCGGTACCCTTTATGTCCGTTTCGGTATCGTTTTTTGACCGGTAAGGTACCGACCGGAACGGTACGAAATCCACATCCATGATCGGTAGTGGTGAGAGGAGGGTTTTAAAATTTTTATTTTTTGTTGATCAGTCTCTATACTTTTTTTAATTTTTAGTACGGACCAATATTTTGAATAATGTTAGTACCAAGCGAAAAAATTTGGTATAAATTGATACCAAAATTTGGTATCGGTGTACATTTGTTAATACTATTTTTCGGTCGGTAATATATAAAACATTGGATATAACTTTTAATAATTATTATAATATTGAGTTGAATTCTCAACTTCTATATTAATATGGTTTAGTTAAGGCGTGCTGCTAAGTTTGGTTACTAAAAAGCTGATAACTATTGATCCAAAAAAAAAAAAAAAGCTGATAACTGTTGATCCAAAAAAAAAAAAAAGCTGATAACTAAGTCAATTAGGGCAATGCTTTTACAACCCTTACTGGATGTTCGACGTTCGGTTCACCTTCAAACTAAATAAAGAATGAAATAATTATTTTTTAAAATTTAATAAATAAAGAATAGAATAAAATATATGTTATTTAGTTTAATTATTTTTTAATAATTTTTAATAATAATATAATATTAATGTTTAATTGAAAATAAAAATTTAAAATGACAAATAAATAAATAATAAAAAGATCAAAATATTTATTAGGCTTCACTAATTATATTATTATTAATTTTCTTCTTCTTCTTTTTGTTGTTGTTGGTGTTATTATTATTATTATATTTTTATAGTTAAGTAAGTATATGAATTTTTTAAAGATATTTTTATTCAATAAATCCTTATTTTTATTCTCAACTTATTTGAAATATATAAAGTTACGGAAAAAAATTATTTATTTCTGAAGCTCAAAAAAAATAAACTTTTAAATTTATATATTTTATATGTTTTCTTCAGATGAAACAAAAGAATAACATGTTACTAAAATATATATTAATATATATTAGGAATAGGAGGGTGATTCGGTAAATCAAACCAAACACCTGGTAAGAGATGATAAAATTCCTCGAAGCTTAAGGCTACGTAGGAAGGTGAGTTGGTAAGGGGAAGGTGAATTGGTAAGGGGCTCTCTTAGTTTAAGTGAGATTGCGGGTTTAAACTCCCCTTATGTATGCAGCCGTTTAAAGCTTGGGCCAGAGTTTTACCTCCTGCAAAAGACCTACCTAATTAGAGCGGAAATTAATCTAAATGTGGATGACTTAAAGGTACCTTCTCATAATTAAAACCCTCCTAAAATATCTCGTAAGGAAAAAAAAAAAAAAAAAAGCTACTTAAGAAGCTCTCAACAAACAAGTAGCATTATTTTTTCACCAAAAGCACTCCCGAGTTGTTCACGTTAAGGATGGAGTAGAAACTTGTTAGAAATCCGCGCTTACGTCCCCTTTTGCCCGTTAAAACTCCTACTTAGCTGATGGGTTTTAGCTTAGAATGAAATTTTAATGAGTAAAAAATATGGCGTTAAAACTAAAAAAATTAAATTTTGTCATTTTTTCTATTATGATTATGAAATTTTATATTAAGGTATGCTTTGAAAGTAAATTTAAATAATAAAATATTTTTAAATTAATACTCTTCTCTCTTGTATCAAAAATATAAAAGCATAAGGGACTAAGGGGTAAATTTGTGAAGATTGGGGTGCTCCTATATCAAAAGAATTGGGACTGATTTTACCTCTTCTCGAATAAGGGAATGACAACACAATCATACTGCTGCCGAATTTGACAGTTCCTGAACGCGAAAGAGAGAGAGAGAGAGAATGGTTGGAGTTAAAAGGGCAAAAAGTAGGGGGGGGCAAAAAAACAATAGCGAGAGAGAGGGAGAGGCATTTTATTGCCTTTTTCACGATTCACGCATCCTTGGGAAAGCAGGGAGGGGTGCAGACTGCAGAGAATTTCTTCTACAATAACAGAGTAGAAGAATTAAGAACAACGAACAGCCACACAACACTACCACAAGAGCGACTAAAGAGAGAGGAAAAGGGAAGCAAAAGAGATGAACATGAAGCTGGAGTGAGGGGGGGTCGATAAATAATGGAGCTCAAGTGGAAGAGAAAAAGTTTTGTCAAGAATAATCGAAGCAAGTTTTTTGATAAGTTCGTTTCTTGTGTTACAGTTGGAGATAACGATTCATGTCATGCGAGGGGCGAACTTGAGCTTAAAATCTCATTTAGAGAAGAAGATATTTCCCTTCTTTGTCCAAATCTCGACATCCTACTAGAGCAAAGCCAACACATCCTGTCAGCTCACTAGGCAAAGTATGGCCTACTCCTGTTCTCTTTATATACTGTCTGTTGGCGTCTCTGTTGGGTTGGTGTACATGTGAGAGATATGCCTCTTCAGTTGCAGGGAAACGGTGGTTTTGATATTTCTGGTTTCGCTTCAATTTGCTTGAAACAAGAGCATTTGTTCACACAACCATCATCAGCTACAGGAGGACGTACTGAACCCAACTTAGTTCTTCATATGAGAACAAGTCCTAGCCCGCCCACATCAGCTTCAACTCTTTCCTCCACCGACCACCACAACACTCTCACGGATCCTGACAGAAAAGATGAGTGGGCAGTAGAGTTGCAACCCATCCCATGTGGACATGGAATTGTGTCCGGCGGAGAAAGATGTGAAATTGGGGTGGAGGATTGGGAAAGTTTGCTGTCTGAACCGAGTCACGAACCGTCCTTGTTGAAGTGGATAGCAGGGGAGATGGATGATTCGTCATTTGGCCTCAAGCAGCTGTCGCAGAATGGAAGCAATCCACTGAATTTTGATGAAAATGGTAACAACTTAGGTGCTTTTCCGGGAACGCCAAATAGTAACGACACTAGCGATGGAAAAACGTTGTCTGGTTTAATTACTCCGAGCTCTTCTGCAGGGTTGATTAATTGCAGAAGTGTTGGATTGGGTGGCGACAACTACAGTAGCAATTCATGTTTACAAAATCTAGTTTTCGACTCGCTAATTAACGATACTTTTCTTTCTCCAGGTGTTCTATACCATCATGATCAGCACCAAGAAACTGAAATTCCTGAGGTGAAGCCTCAAATATTAAATCCACGGCCGCTGATGAACCAGCAACAATTTCATCATCAACACCGTCAAGATCCCAACTTCTTTCCTCTATGGATTCCTCAGCAAGAAAGTCACTTGCTTCAGCCCCAATCCAAACGGCACAACAGTGGTACGATGGATTCTATGTCTCAGATAATATCACAACTCCCATTCTCCAATCCTGGACATGGTCAACAACAGCAATTTCTCCAACAGAAACCAATTGCTGTAAAGAAGGAAGATGTGAGACCTCAACTGTCCTACCAACAATATCAACATCACCAACACGTGTTGCTGGACCAACTCTACAAGGCAGCGGAGCTAGTAGGAACTGGGAACTTCTCACAGGCGCAAGCGATATTGGCACGGCTCAATCAACAACTCTCACCAGCAGGAAAGCCTGTCTGCAGAGTAGCTTTCTGCTTTAAGGAGGCTTTGCAAAATCTCCTCATGAACAGCAATCCAGTCACTACCCTGCAGCCTAAGAACCCAACCCCATACGATGCCATCTTCAAAATGGGTGCTTACAAAGTCTTTTCTGAAGTTTCTCCACTGATCCAATTTGCCAACTTCACTTGCAACCAGGCCCTTCTTGAAGCCGTCATTGGTGCTGATAAAATCCACATTATTGACTTCGATATTGGTTTTGGTGTTCAATGGGCTTCATTTATGCAGGAGCTTCCACGAAATAGCTTTAGTCCCTCGCTAAAAATTACCGCCTTTGCCTCTCCTTCAACTTACCAACCCATTGAGATTAGTCTTATGCGTGAAAACTTAACTCTGTTTGCTAATGAGATTGGTATCAGTTTCGAGCTTCACATGGTTAACTTTGAATCTTTGGAGCAAAACTGTTATGGTACTCCCTTTCTTCAACCAAAAGAAAATGAGGCTGTTGCAGTCAATTTACCCACCTGGTCTTGTTCGCATCAACCGTCTGCACTACCCTCACTGCTACGCTTTGTGAAGCAGCTGTCACCAAAGATTATAGTGTCCTTGGACCAAGGGGTTGATCGAAGTGATCTTAGTTTCCCAGAGCATATCATCCATGCCCTTCAATCATATATTCACATATTGGAGTCGTTGGATGCTGTTAATGTGCCTGTGGATGCTACTAACAAGATTGAAAAGTTTCTTTTCCAGCCAAGGATTGAAAGTACTATTTTAGGACGTATTCGTGTCCCGGACAAATTGCCAAATTGGAAGACTATCTTTGCCTCTGCTGGGCTTTCACCTATTACATTCAGTAACTTCACAGAAACTCAGGCAGATTATGTTGTGAAAAGGACACCAGTGAAGGGGTTTCATGTGGAGAAGCGTCAAGCCTTGCTTGTTCTCTTTTGGCAGCGGCGAGAGCTGATGTCAGCTTCTGCTTGGAGGTGCTAATTAAAGTTTTGGCCTAGGGGTGACTTTGGTTTCTTTGAGAACATGGCTCTTTTCGGTTTTAATGTTTATCCTACTCAGTTATTCAATAAGTAACCTTCCAATTGCACGAAAGACATATCTATTAATAGCATCAACAGTATATAAACCTGAAAATTATGCTTTTAGTGCTGGTTTGGGTACCATGTCCTCTATTTCTTCAATAACTGAATCTGTAGCTGTTCAAAGTCAACTCCAGAAAAAGATCGGCAACATCTAAGCTGATATGATTAGTGGAGGAATTATGGCTAACCAATTACTCGCGATGAAGGATCTGCTCTGTTTAATACATTTTTTTCAAGAACTGAGAAGCTTTTAGCTATAGTAAAGAAAAGTTGGCTATCAGCCCCGCTAAGAATTCATATTGTTTTTTAAACTAAACACTGACAAGTAACAGAGTCTCATTGAGTTAGACCCTGGGAAATGAATGTGGAGCTATTTTATTAATCCAATACTAATATTTACGGATTAGTTCTCTAGATTCCAAATTAGGGATAGCAATTTTTGACACATCGGTCTAAATTTAGTTATTTTTAATGAGTCGGTCTATAGATCAAGCCTAGGTTTAGATAAATTGAGGTCTAATTATTCTAAGCAAAATAACGTTGTTTTATTTAGAAGACTTAGGTATCGGTAAACTTGAGTATGAGCAAATCAGAATTTGATTTAACTAAATAATAAATAATTATATACTTTTAAATTTAAAAAAATTATAAAAAAAACTTAACGGCCATTGCCTTCCCTAGTTCTAAATGGAACATCTGTTAGTACTACTCCCACGTCCGGTGGACTTGGTTTATTTCCTTGTGATAAAATTTGTTCATTCCTCATCAAGTGCATTGATGCATTTGCTTTAGGATAGCTACTTTCGTCTTAAACTTTCAAGAAGTTCCTTAGAAGTCGCAGTCAACTCGCATTATGGGATTATAGCCAGTTATCAATCTTTGTTGGTACAAGTTATTTAGCCTTCTGTCTAGTTTTTGTTGAGTTCTCAACACTAACTTGCTTAATCTAAAGACCTGGGAGCTAAGTCTCAAGTTAAATAAAGCCACTATGTACATAATGCATCGTTTATTTTCACATCACTAGCATGAGGCAACTCTCCTTTATTGTTTTGCTCTTCTTCTCACCTTTGTTTTTAGGGTATGAGATTTGCATTCATACGTAGGTCAATAGAATTTTGGAAATCATTCCAGTTAACAGTGACATGATTCAATGTGTTGAGTTAATGATGCTTGTTTGAAAATTTTTCTCTTATGCATGTATTGCACCAAACACGTCTCCTTCCTTTTCTTATTTTTCTAATTTTATAATCAATAATCATATGCTATGTTCTTGGGTTAGTTGGGGACTTTGGTTTCTTGGGATACAAGTCCTAATCAAGCCACATGGGTCATGTTCAGTTCGCGCTCTGCTTGCTTAATTTACTCTCGTCCTTCGGATTTAATTATTTAGGCGCTTTGCTCGGCATGACTTTAATATACTCTCTCTATCGTATACTGTTCAACCTAAGACAGAAACACTTAAAACTCACATTAATTGCTAAGGGAACATGCCTAGGATGGACAAGGACAAAGATTAATCATAGTTAGTGTCACTTCTCTATTTTTCTTCTCCCATTTTAGTATTAAAATGAACTAACGATCCAAAACGTCGGTGTCGATGAAAACCAATTCCTCCCTCTGGACAATCTCAGCAATTGTTAAATATTTCTAGCAAACATGATTAAATATGGTTAGCAAACAATAGCTGTTCACGAAGTTCAATCAATAAAGTTTATCGGCCATTATTATATAATTCCATTACTAAGTTGTTCTTAAAATAATTGGATTACTAAGTTATCTAGCTTTCTAGCCTATCGTGCTTTTTTTTCCCCTCAATTTTGTAATCTATCGTGACCTAAGATTAGATTATTTTAGGAGGTAAAGATCTGTTTAAGAGAAGCTGGGGGAAAAAAAAAATCGTTTTTGGTGTATAACAGACCAAAACTTTTATCATTTTTAGTATATATAATAAGGTACAAGTCCCATCAAACACATCTCTTTGATTAACCATGACGGTGATAGGTAGGGTTTAGTTCGGGTATTACTCTATCTATATTTATATCTATTTTTTATAATACAACTCATATCCATATTTATATACATTGATTTTTACAATTTACTATCCATATTTAAATCTATTAGATTGTTCGAATTTTTGGATATCCATTAAGTCGTATAACATATAGAAATATAATTTTTAAATAAAAAATATAAAAAACAAATTTTTGCGAATACTCTTTATATTTTCACCTTTATCATTAAAAATTATGCTATAATCTGTAAATGGAATAGAAGTCTTGTAAACCCTAAACTTCAAATTTCTTTTTTTTTTCACCTACACAATATACCGAATCTCATCTTCGTCGTTAATTTTCACCTTTATCACTGAAATAAAAGTAATATGCTAATTTGATTATAACTTTCAGTCAGATAAATACTATTTAAGGCTTTGTAAATTTCTAAATTTGAATGTGTATTGTAATTAAACTATGTTCCTATATTACGTGTTTTTAGAATCCTTTTCTACTTTTAAAAAATGTCACCATGTGTTTGGGTTGGGATAATGTTTGAAGCAATATTTTCAAAATTGTACAAAAATTTGAATTTATAAGACAAGAGATTTAAGGTTTAAAAGGTCTAATCGGTATTAGACCATTATAAAATTGGTTAAAGGTTAAATAAAATTAAAGAATTTAAATTATAACTGAAAAAAATGTCCTTATATGGAAGTATTTAAAGTTTAATTAAAAGTTGTTAAATGAAAATTATTATTTTTTGTTTATAAAAACTTCATAATTTATAAAAATTAACTGATTAATTAATAAATTGATTAGTTTATGATAACAAAAGTTATTAAAATAAATTGAAAAGAAAAGGTAAAAATTAAACTGAAAATATACTATTCAAGATTTTTATGCTTGAATCGACCAAACTGTTTGAGTTTTTTTAATAATTGGTTTGAAAAGCCTAATCCAAAAAGATATATAAAAAGGGGCTCAACTTGTATGAATGAGAAATCTTGTATATTTTTTTCGGTTGAATGAAATAAACAAAACATTTAAAGACATGTTATGCCATAGGTTGGGTCAAAGTTGAACCGCTTTTGTGGAGAAGAAAACAGAAATGGAAATAACACAATGGGAGGAAGGATGTGTGTTGTTGGATGTTCAAACAAACATTAAGGACTTTAAGTGGTAAAGCCCAGTCGAATTGTTTGATCACATTTTGTACCATATCAATGTATTTTGTTGGTGGTCGAATACCCGTAATAATAATTATTTTTGGTTCCTCACAAGTTCGATTCAGACTTAATTATATATGATATCCGCTCTTTCAAAGTAAAATAATCAAAAATTCTTTTGTAAAGGCGACAAATTTAAAATGTAAACCTTTTATTTGATGTGCAGATTGCTTGTATCTTGCATTAATTTATTACAAATTGACTTTTTCATTGTTAACAAAGAACAAATTAACTCTTAGTATTAATTTTATTTTTTGTTATTTTTACCCCCAAAAGTGGTCTATTTTAATTCATAATTGTAGTTATTGTTTATCACATAACTTAGTGTTGGTACAATTTATAACAACTGAAGTTAAAATTGATTTAATAATAATCTTACTTTGAAATAAAAATAAAGTTGTTATTAAGTTAGTTTGAAGTCAAGAATAAAAAAATTAGAAGCTAATGAACTTATAATATTTAAAGGGGTGAAAAAAGACGTCAATGATATAAAGATTAATTTTTAAGAGAATTTTAATCATAAAGGATAAAAGTCAATCGATTAACAAATAAAAATTTTAAAGGAAAGAGTTTACTGCGTATAAAATAAACGATAAATCACATATTAAAACCGAGATAAAAGAATGCATATGTAAAGAAAACAACTAAGAAATTTTGGGAATGAGAATTCTGATCTGTGTTGCCATTGAAAACGAGAGATATATATACAAGAAGTTACAGCTATCAATTATATTCCTAATCTAGCTAAACTACCCAAGCTATACAAGAATCACAAAACGAAACGGAAAGGCAAAGATATACACAGACTTCCTAAATATTAGCTGATAGCTGTTGTTCCTAAATAATAGCAGTTGATAGCTACCGTTCCAAGATCTCCCCTCAAGTTGGAGCATGGAGATCTCGAATGCCCAACTTGCAAAGAAGAAAACCAAATTGATCTGTACCCAACGCCTTCGCGAAAATATCGACAAGTTGCAGTGAACTACGGACATATGCTGTACGAATGTTACCACTTAGTATCTCATTCTGGATGAAATGGCAGTCCACTTTAATGTGTTTGGTGTGTTCATGATACACAGGATTAGCGGCGATATGTAATGTGGCTTGATTATCACAATACAAGTTCATTGGTTTAGAATGCTCCACACCAAGAGCAACTAACAGACCTTTCAACCATTTAAGTTCACACGTTGATGTGGTCAGAGACCGGTATTCAGCTTCAGCGGAAGAGCGAGATACTGTTTGTTGCTTTTTAGTCTTCCATGAAACAGGAGAATTGCCTAAAAGAACAAAATAACCGGTCAGTGAGCGTCTCATCAATGGACAGTTAGCCCAATCAGAATCACAATATGCAAACAAAGTGAGATCACTATTGGCATGCAATAGCATACCCTGACCTGGATTTCCTTTCAGATAACGGACCACTATGACAGCTGCCTCCCAGTGTGCTTTCTTGGGCTGCTGCATGAACTGAGAGAGAATGTGCACACAATAAGACAACTCGGGCCGATTTATGGTGAGATAAATAAGCTGTCCCACCAGTCGTCGATACCGCGCAGGATTATTCATAGCAGCACTCTCAGAAAGAGCAAGTTTATGATTTTGCTCTAGTGGAGTTTTAACAGGCCTGGATCCCAACAAACCCATCTCTGAAAAATATCTAATGCATACTTGTGTTGACATAAAAAAAATGCCATCTGAGTTTCTGGCCACTTCAATCCCTAAGAAGAATTTCAATTTCCCCAAATCTTTCATATGAAAACAACAACTTAAATAATTCTTGAACCGTTGTACAACAGAAACGTCATTACTAGAGACAATAGGATCATCGACATAAATAAGCACATTTAACTGAACAATTCCAGCTTGAAAGGTAAATAAAGAGTAATCTAAATGTGATTGATGAAAACCATAAGCTTTAAGTAATGCAACCAATTTTGCAAACCAACATCTAGGTGCTTATCGTAAACCATATATAGATTTACGGAGTTGACATACTGTTCCTGAGGACTCAGATGCAAAGCCAGGTGGCATTTTCATGTAAACCTCTTCCTCCAAATCACCGTGCAAGAAGGCATTTTAAACATCCATTTGATGAAGTTCCCAATTCGTTGCCGCTGCAATGGCAAAACAAGTGCAGACAGTACCCATTTTTGTTGTAGGAGCAAAAGTCTCTTGGAAATTGACTCCTTCAACTTGATTATTTCCCAATATCACCAACCGCACCTTGTATCGTTCAATACGTCCATCAGAATTGTATTTAATTTTATACACCCACTTGCTTCCAATCGCTTTCTTCCCCGGTGGGCCGTGGCAAAATTTCAACTATCCATGTATTATTTTCTTCCAAAGCATGTATTTCTTTTTGCATAGCTTCTCGCCATTGTGCATCTTTAATTGCTTCAGCATAAGAATGTGGTTCGTGTCCTTTTGTAATGGTTGCCAAGAAACACCGATGTTGTGCAGAAAAATTATCATAACTCACATAATGAACTAGAGAGTAAGGTTTACCTAGGGAGGCAGATTGTTGAGAGGAGCATGATGAGGGGCTGGTGTTAATGGCATTTATCACATAATCCTTTAAACGTACAGAAGGTTGCCTGACCCGTTGTCCCTTACCAAGTTGCTCCTCCACCACCACACTTCTTTCCACTTCCTCTCTTTCTCGATTCATCTTAATAACACTCCCTACATTTTCATCAAGTTCCTCTTATAATTCATTCTCAACATCATCCAACTCCATATTCATGTTTTCAATGATCTCATGTCTTATAGCTTGCTCATTTGCATAAGGAAAATTAGTTTCAATAATCACCACATCTCGTCATACAAAGTATTCATGGGTATCCAAATCATACACTCTCTAACCCTTTTTCCAAAAGGACATCCAGCAAAAATACATCTGTGACTCGTACTAGCAAATTTATCCTTTTCTCGATTTAGATTATGTGTATAGCATAAACAACCAAAAACCCGAACATGTTTATAAGAAGGTGCTACACCAAAAATCATCCCATATGGGGTTTTACCATTCAACAACATAGATGAAGTTCTATTAATTAAATATCCAGCAGCAAGAACCCATTCTCCTCAAAATTCTATTGGTAAATTGACCCGAAAAAACAAGGCTCTCGTCACGTTAAGAATGTAGCGACGTTTTCTTTCCACTCGACCATTTTATTGAGGCGTGCCTACACAAGAGGTCCGATGTAATATTCCTAAGTCATCAAAATACCTTTTCAAACAAATAAATTCACTTCCATTATCACTTCTAACAATTTTCACATTCTTTTCAAATTGGCATTTAATCATCATGACAAATTTCTTCAAAACACTAGCTACTTCATGTTTTCCATTCAATAAATATATCCATATAGCACGTGAGTAATCATCAACAATTGTCAAGAAATAAATTGCGCCATATGAAGCTGGAGCTTTATAAGATCCCCACAAGTCATAAGGTACCAAGTCAAAACAACTTTCATCTTTATTGTTTCTAGAAAAGAAGATTTCCCTTGATTGTTTGGCTCGACAACAAATATCACAAGTTTTATTGATATTTTTAACTATACTACCAGCTTCTGGAATTAACTCTACCACCTTATGAGAAGCATGTCCCATCCTCTTATGCCACAACTCGAACGATCCTACAACAACCACTTTGCAAGTACGCACTGGCATCAATCTGTCATAAGTCTAGTTACTTGAGTGACATTGGCACGAGTAACACCTCATTTATTGCGTCCACTTCCATTCCCATGCTTTTGACTACCTCCTCACCCAGCTGAGTTTCCACGTGGTCTATTACCCCACCACTCTGGATAGACTATCAACTGGAAACAACTTTCAGCATCATGTCCCTCTTGGTTGCAATGTGAGCAAACCAAGTTATCTTTTTCTCCCCCTGAATTTCACCCATCTGCTCGGACAACGAAACCAATAGAATTGGCTCTTTCTTCTATAGTTCGCGTTATAGTTCTCACCCACTCTTGTTGAACCACCGTGGCATAAGCACGATTTAGATTGGGCAAAGGTTCAGTGCTCAACATATTTGAGCACACTTTCCGTATCCTTCTTCATCCAAGCCTATCAAAAATTGATGAGCTCTTTCTTCTTCACATTTTCTTTCCAATTCACTGGTGAGATTGCACTTACATCCTATACAAACGCACAGGAATTTGATCATAATTGTTTATTTCATCCCACAAAGTTTTGAGTCTACCATAATAAGAAACAATCGGTTAACCATCCTGCCTACAGTTCGCCAAATTTGATCTCAACTACTGCATTCGTCGACCATTCCTAATTGAGAACCTCTGTTTAATATCCTCCCACAAATCCTTGACGTTCTCCATATGAGAGATGGTGTAGCGAAGAGTTGGTTCTATGGTGTTAAACACCCAAGAAACCAGCATAGAGTTGACGGTCCACCAATCTTCGAGCTCCAGTGAATCACCCGATGGTTGCTTGATAGATCCATTAACAAAACCATATTTCTTTTTAGCCCATAATGCTGTTCGCATAGCTCCAGCCCATTCTTCATAATTCTCACCTTTGAACTGAACTTGGGTAATCAGATTCCCAGGATTGTCATTCGAGTTCAGTATGTAAGGGCTAATTGTTTGCTTCCCTGATCCAGAAGTCTCACTTTTCTTATTGTCAACCATGGCTCTGATACCATGTAAAGAAAACAACTAAGAAATTTTGGGAATGAGAATTCCCATCTGCGTTGCCATTGAAAATGAGAGATATATATACAAGAAGTTATAGCTATTAATTATATTCCTAATCAAGCTAAACTACCCAAGCTGTACAAGAATCACAAAACGAAACGGAAATAAAAAGATATACATAGACTTCCTAAATAATAACTGATAGCTGTCGTTCCTAATAATAGCAGTTGATAGCTACCGTTCCAAGAGCATATATTGTAAAATTTAATCTTTATCATTCTAAGCAATATTTCAAGCATAGAATTCACCCAAGAACATTTATGACACAATTAATTCAACACATTCAAACCCTAAAATTAGTGCTATAAAGAAAAGAGAGAAATACTGTAACATCCCACTCCCGAGTGACCCGAACCCGATATCGTTGGTGATATCCGAGTCCATGCCCCGCGAGGGTGGCGTA
>JAOTAX010000197.1:33542333-33572659 GCA_025629825.1 Erythroxylum guanchezii
AATAATAATAATAATAATAATAATAATAATAATAATAATAATAATAATAATAATAAAAATAATAATAATAATAATAAATAATAATAATAATAATAATAAAAATAACAATAACAATAATAATAATAATAATAAATAATAATAATAATAATAATAACAATAACAATAACAATAATAATAATAATAATTATTATTATTATTATTATTATTATTATTATTATTATAAATAATAATAATTATTATTATATTATTATTATTGTTATTGTTATTGTTATTATTATTATTGTTATTGTTATTGTTATTATTATTATTATTATTATTATTATTATTAAATGTTATATGTTTTTTATTAAAGTTATAAACTTAATTTTTGTAGAATTAAATATCTAAAATATAGGAATATTCAACGAAATACTAAGATATATAATATTCATACCCTTATAATTTTTTTTAAAGTCACGTCCTTATAGGTCATTTTACACATAAACAGCTAATACTAAATAGCTAATTTTACCAAACATTTCTAACAAACAACCAATGCAATGCGCTGGTCAAATTAACTGATAGAATCAGCTATCAACTAACAGCTAATATAATCAGTTGTTTGCCAAATAGGGCCATTATCGAATCTTCAAGGTAATAGCTTATCTTGAGCGTACTGTGAGTTCACCTAGATGTTTCTTACTACGATTGATTTGTTTTTGTTTAAATTTCAGTTACTGAATTGTTACTTACATAATTGTAATATTTATGGACATTGTTGGTCTGAGGAGTTTGATATTTGGGAATGTATTTGAAGTGCTTATTGATTGTTTGTGAATGGAAAAATATGTTCTCAACTGAATGTTAAATGCCAGACTCAAATCCAAAGAATATGATAAAATGACTGAGCACATTAAATAAAAGGAATTGATAGAATAATGTGTGAATTAATGCATTCCATCACATGAATATGCATGATTAGATAAAGGAGTTGTGACCGGAGTGACCAACGTGAAAAAGAGCTTTAAGCTTAGGAATGTGCTCAAAGAGCCATAGGCTCAGTTATTAATGAGCCCGATATCCACAATGGATACAGGACAATATATGAAATTAGCCCAATATCCACAATGGATACAAGATATTAATTAGGCGCTTGGTCACAACAATGTAAAAATGAAAGTGGAGTCACATGTGCGTTTGCATATATAACTTTACATGTATCATGCGAATGATTTCAATGAATTACTGAATTGTTTTAATATGCGATATTATATATTTGTGTACATGTTGTACTTATTGAAATGTGATGAAAGGTGATATGGTATATACAATTGAATGATATGATGTACTCGTTGAATTTGGATATTTACTTGTGATATTTGTGTTCTAACTTGAGTGAGCACATAGATGATGGTTCACTCATTAAGTTTGCAAACTCATCAAAATGGCAATGCTAATTTTTAGGTGCAAGGGAGACCTAGCTTTTAAGGTAAACAGAAGTCTACTACTATCAATTTGGGAAACAAGAATGGCTCAAAGGTCTGGTCAGTTGACACTGAAGAGTCTAGATAGGATATTTTGGTTTAACATCGCATTTCACATTGGATATTTTGTATATAGAGCAGTAAACTCTCAGATGTTTTTGAAATGTAAATATATCGATTATGAAATGTAATGTTTATACATGAGTTATAAATTGTAATGACACAATGAATGTTATGTTTGTGATTGAAATGCGAATGCTTGATCTTTTGAAGATCCTGTGATACATGTGATGTCATAAATAAGTTAATGTGATTGCTTTAATGTGCCATTCCCATAGGGTATGTGCTCAGATATACTCAGGTATGCTAGATATATGCTCTATGGTAATGATGTGTTACAATTTATGGTATTAGAGCATGGTTTGACATCCTTAGGGACATATATGAGCAATTTAACATGACATATAATGAGAGACTCGTATAATGATCACAATTGTTGTTTGTTATAGGTCATCCGCTATAGGAGACCGAGTCACAGAGTTAGCTGACCTTGAGTTAATAGGAGTCAATAGAGAGTCTCCTATGCCCCAGTCTTAAAAAATGCTTCAGACAATTCCTAAGAAGAGAGAAAGAAGATATGATAAGCTCAGGAAGCAGGGGGCTGTGGACTTCTATGGAAGTACAGACTTGCTGAGGTAGGGGGATGGTTGGAGAGGACAGAGAGGAGTTTGATCAAATGGACTGTGAATCTGATGAGAAGTTTGACTACGCAGTCTCGTTAATCCAAGATTCGGCCTATCAGTTATGGAAGACTGTCCCAGGTAGCTCTGTCTAACCTTGTAGGCTGACATGGGAAGACTTTCTGAAGGTCTTCAAGGAAAATTATATGCCAAAGATCTACCTGGATAGGAAGATAAAGGAGTTCCTCGATTTGAAACGGGGAATCTCACAATAGTCGAATGTGAAATGCGGTTTAATGAGTTGTTGGGGTATGCCACTGCTCTGATCCTGACAAAGGAAGATAAATGGAGGCAATTTGAAGATGAGTTGAACATGGAGATCAGGACAAGGCTGGTTATCACCAATTTGAGTAGCTTTATGGAGTTGCGAGCAGCTTCAATTTGAATTGAGCAATTACTGAAGGATGAATGAGGAGAGTATAAGCAAGAGTTTAAACTGAAGAGACAGGGTGAGTTCCAAGATGATTGTAGCAAAAGATTTAGTAAACGCCAGAATAGGCCATCACGATCATAGCTAAGATCGAGACAGTCAGGGTTTAGGCCGAAAAGTGGTTTTGTCTATTCTGGTAGAGGTCAGGCATCTGGAGGATAGACATATAATAGGCAGGCACAATAGATGCCCAACTCTGAGCATTGTGGGAAGAGACATGGTGGAGAATGTTGGAAGATATCGGGAGCCTGCCTACATTGTGACTCTTTCGAGCATTAGATCAGAGATTATCCTACCATTGCGAGATTACAGTCTGGAATGAGAGGGGGATTAATAACTGAAATGAATATTTAGCATAATAGACTCAGTGGAGCAGGACAGAGAGGCAGGGGTAGAAGTAGAATCAGTTCAACAGATCCTAGTGCTAAAACTGAGGTGCAAAGCAACCAATCACAATCCCAAGCCTGGATGTATGCCATTACCATACAAGAGACATAGAATTCCCCTGATGTCGTTGCAAGTGTGCTATATGTCTTTAATTTTAAGGCATTTACATTGTTAAATCCACATCGGTTGGAGAGGGGAGCGTAGTATGCCTTATAAGAGTATGGATATCTCTCCATCATAGACGCGTCTTCCCAAGGGTGGGAAGAGCAAAACCGTGAGGGGTTTGGAGCCCAAAGCAGACAATATTTGTGGGAGGGTGGTCTAAGCTGTTACAAGTGGTATCAGAGTAGGTTCGCAACCTGATATACCAGCGTAGGATGTTGGGCCCTAAGGGGGGTGGATGATGAGATCCCACATCGTCTGGAGAGGGAAATGAAGTATGCCTTATAAGGGTATGAATAACTCTCCACCATAGATGTGTCTTCTCAAGAGTGAGAAGAGCAAAACCGTAAGGAGCTTAGAGCCCAAAACGAACAATATCTTTGGGCAGGTGGTCTGGGCTGTTACAAGTGGTATCAGAGCCAGTTCTTGACCTGATGTGCCAGCGTAGGACGCTGGGTCATAAAGAGGGCTGGACCTTAAGGGGGTAGATGATGAGATCCCACATCGGCTAGAGAGGAAAACGAAGTATGCCTTATAAGGGTATGGATACCTCTCCACCATAGACACATCTTCCCAAGGGTGGGAAAAGCAAAACTGTGAGGGGCGTGGAGCCCAAAGTGGACAATATTTGTGGGCAAGTGGTTTAGGCTATTACAAGTGGTATAAGAGTCGGTTCCTGACCTGATGTGTCCGCATAGGACCCTGAGCCCTAAGGGGGGGTGGATGATGAGATCCCACATCAGCTAGAGAGGGGAACAAAGTATGCCTTATAAGGGTATAGATACCTCTCCACCATAGACGCGTCTTTTTAAGGGTGGGGAGAGCAAAACTGTGAGGAGTTTGGAGCCCAAAGTAGACAATATCTATAGGCAGGTAGTTTGGGCTGTTACAATGAATGATTGCGATAATTTTATATATAGCAATCTCAAAACAATCACAATAATAATTGTAGAAATAAAGAAGAAGTATAAGCTCAATTTATAGTAGTTCAACCAATAACCTTTGCCATGTTCCTACTCCTTCAATATTTATTTAGGAATTTATTATTATCTTCCTTTAATGGGTGTAGAGGAACCCATCATATAATATCTTTTGCATCACCAATAAAAAAGAACTCTTACATATATTCTTTATGGTATGAAATAATTATTGTACATCTTCTTAGATTTCTACTATAATTCTTCTTTCAAGGGAAAGAACAACCTTTATACAATCTTTATTATGGCAAAGAGAAACCCCTTTTACAGTTTTTCTTCAAAGTGAAAAGGAACTATAAAACCATCTTAAACACTCTAAATACAATGAACAAGAACCTCAATAAGAGCTTATAAGTCATATAACAATGAACAAAAACCATCATATAACATCTTTTGTAGCACCAATAAAAAAGAACTCTTATATATATTCTTTATGGTAAAAATAACTATTATACATTTTCTTAGATTTCTACTATAATTCTTCTGTCAAAGCAATGAACAATTTTTGTACAATCTTTTATTATGGAAAAGAAATACTCCTTTTATAATTTTTCGTAAAGGTGAAGAGGAACCATAAAACCACTTAAGCACTCTGAATACATTGAACAAGAACCTCAATAAGAGCTTATAATTCAAACTTGGTCACTTGATTATTTTGATAATCTCAAAACGGCTCTCACACTCAAAATGAAACAATAAATGCTGAAATGATTGAAAATATTTGAATGTGTGTAAAAGGCACTTAAATGCTTCTTAATATAAAAACGAATAAGAAACACCTATTTATAATGTTTTGGGATATTGGTCGACTAGTAGGCATATTAGTTGATCAATATGACACATTAGTCAACTAATACATCAACTAATGTTGCAAGAAACTTTCGTGCATCAATTTTAACAACTTTAACTTATACTAGTCAACCACTAGCCCATATAGGTTGACCAATCACTATAAATACATGATTTTAAGTACTTTGAACTCTCAAACTCAAGTTGATTAATACAATTATGAATTAAACACTTCCCAAAATGTTCTCTAAAGTTTGTTTAAAAGATCAAGATGCTTTTATATTAAAACCAAAAGCTATAATACCTCTTAATGAATGGAAAGACTTATGTAATGAAGTGAAATGAAATGTTTATACATGATGAGCCTTTTAAACTATCAAAACAACTAAGGTGAGCTTACAATAACTAATACTCAATATACAAAGGCCTTAATATATCTTAATCTTCTTCTATGCTTGACGTGGTCTTGATATTGAAGATTACAAAATCATTTCTTTCATAATCCATTGTTATGATAAGATCTTGTTCTCATGTTCATTCTCATCAAAACATTAAACTCATTGATAGTACTAATGTTTTGTAATCATCAAAACACCAATTGAAACATCCCTTAAACACAACTGATTTTAAATATTGTCTTTACTTATTTCAAAGGTTGAATGCATTTTACTTAGATCTTTTAACTTTACATTGTAAGACTTTTTTTAATCAAAATTATGCATTATAATCAATAATCATACATAAATTTTTTCTAGTGTTTCTTAAAATTATTTCCTTACATATATAAATATTATTTGTATCTTCATAATTAAAGAAAATATGAGAACTTTATGTTTTCATGTCTGAAATGTTTATATTATTGTTATAATATGCTTCTTCTTAGCATATATATTAATAGATTATCATTGGTATATATTCTTATAGAATTATTGACATTAATTTAATTTCTTATAATTTTCAACTAACACAAACACACATACATGCACATGTGTGCTCGCACATACATGCACATGTGTATACACACACACACACACACACACACACACGAAAATATAAGGGTTTTAATATGAAAATTTGTTAGTTTTATTTAAGTTTAGAACTTATATTTAAATATTAATATGGATATCTTATTTATTAATTTGTTTAATATTTGATTATATTTTATAATAAAATAATAAGTATTACCACGATAATTTTCATACAAATTATATAAAATTATTTTAAACTTAAAAATATTCAAGCTTTTCAAAAAAAATCAAGAGTGTATAATTATTAAACATAAAATAATTCTCTTTTTATAGTCATTATAAAATTATTAAGGTACTATAACATATTATAAAATTTAAAATTTATTTGTAAAAAATGCTTTTAGAGTGTTATATGAATTTTTTATGATAATTAATAGTAAACTATTATAATTATTAATAAAGACACGTTATTGAAAACATTGTAACACTAACATTAATAAAATAATAATTAGACATCATATAATAAATTGTATCTATTTAAGTAAAATAATTTGAAAAAAAAAAGATTCAGAGAACCGAGTTAAATTATAGTATTATCTAATTTTCTTTTCAGTTTGATTAAAAAAAGGTGTTTGTAAAGACCTTCCACGCGGTCGTTTCAACAGCATGATTAGAATCCACCAGAACAATATTGCAGTCATTTGCATAGGAACCTACCATTCGTTACCTTGCAGGCTTGGACAAGGGGTCAACTCTGCACAATCGTGGGCTACACGCTCTAACTAAAACTCCAGTAGCGGAGCCTATATAACATAATACACTAAACACGCCACTCCTTCCTTGAAACTTTTCTCTGTATTCAAATCTGCACTTTGTTTCTTGAATCGAGATCAGCTCAAAGATGGGGATACTGAGGAGCAGCTTCTCTTTGATTGCGGGAACCATGTTCGGCATCTACTTGGCTCAGAACTACAACGTTCCTAACATTAAGAAATTGGCCACCACCGGCCTCGTCATAGCCAAACACATTGAAGAAAACTACCGCAAGCCCAAGAAGAGAAACGACGACGACGACTACTGATATCATATTCATTCCCTCCGCTTCTTCAACTAACCCTTTGCTGTCGGTTTAAGGATCATAAGTATGATACTGAGATTGGGGTTTTCCTCTTTTTTTTTTCCCTTTAGAATTTGCGGTTTTAGTGGAATTACGGCTGCTTGTTGTTATTATTTTCTCTTTGTCATATTGGATTGATTCCATAGGATGCAAGGGTAGTGAGTTTTGCAATCTGATCTCGGCTTTTAGCCGCTCCTTTGTTGACATTATCATCAATTATATGATTCAGTTATAGCAATCTAAAGTAATGATTCTGTTGTGCTTTGTAAGAAATTAGGGCATTATTTACGGTTTTCTCGCAATTGAAACAGTCTTTTAGCAGATATGTTTGGTCTAACAACCATTATATGAATAAAGAGTTACTGGAAACACCAATACTCAGGCTATGTACAACCCGGCTGGATGACCAGGTGAAAGTTTTATCCAATCATTCTTGTGCGAGTATTGGAATGCTAAGTTCTTTGACCAGGTGAAAGTTTTATCCAATCATTCTTGTGTGAGTATTGGAGTGCAAAGTTCTTTGTGAACAAAATCAACTAACTTTCTCAGAGGTTTTGTGAAATATAAAAAAGTCGGTTTCTGGTTCTATGCTGCTCATCTCCATTACATTTTGGAATTTACAAAAGCATTATACATGGAACAAAAGCTGAAAGCTTCAACCACAATGGTTTATAGTTCACAATAATATGCTGCTTCAGGGTTCAGCAATAATGGGCTGCTTCAGAGTTCAATCTTCTTCCATTTTATAGCATTGACACGAGTATTTTCACACAATGGTCAGGTACAAGTGGCTAGAAGAATCTGACTCACTCTTTGCTGAAGCTGAATTGAAGGATAGAGGGTCCTTCATCTTGTGCAGTGAACGCCACTCATCAATGCTAGACATTCGATCCAGACACATCCGGGGAAATTCCATTTGGTTCAGAAGATTCAGAATCTTATCTGTTTTACCAAGAAGGTACACTGCATCTCTTATGCTGTCTTCTCTGCTTTCAATGGTGCTGCTCAAACACTTGTGGAGTATAACACGACGTAAATTAGTGAGACAGGCACCCAGGATATCAGATATCATAGTTGTTAGCGCTTCAAAGAGTTTTTCACTCATCTGGTAATTCTTGCATTCATAACTGTGCAATATAGTTTGGCTTATCCTATACATGGAATGAGCAGCTAATACCTTAATAGGCCACTTAGAAGGGGTTTCCCTTTGACATTGATTTCCAATCGTAAACTCCTCAAACCTATTCTTTGCAGCATCAGCAAGTCCCTCAAGAATTTCCTTTGTGCTTTCTGCTTGTAGAGACAGTCTGTCAAGATCCACATCGAGCCACTTCTGATAGAGATCGACTTCCAGCCAGACAACATATGCTGCCTTTCTTATATTAGTTATATCTCCTTTTTCATCCAGGATGTCTTCTATGAGTCTGACATGCATGAGGCCTTCATGTACACCGGTTACCAAGTTTTTGACCTTGCTCTTACTGCTATCTGGAAGTGCAACTGCAATGGCTGTCAGAGTCACCACAGGAAGAGCCCAGCAATTCGGGGGATCTTCAGAACCTAAAGAGCAAACAGTGTCGCAGTCAAACTCTTTCACTCCCTTGAATCCATCAGGAAAAGTAGATTTTTCCAATAGTTGTATTAGATGCTTTGGTTGCTTCTTTTTAGCCCTCTTCATCCAATGATCGGTTGTATCAAAGTTGTTCTTCATCATCAAATCAACGAGTTCATCCTCACCTTCAAGATGCAAAACAAAACGGCTAAGATCTGGCTTTAGGCTGGGATCCTTCTCTGATTCTGAATCAATCGGTATGCTGTTTTTGGATTTCAATTTCAACCTTTTGCAGAAATGAAGGAATATCAAAATCCGGCTCATGAAGAAAATGGAAATGAATTGGATCACTTTGCTTGCGAAAACAATTGCAGTCTGCACTCCAATACACAAGTCCAGAAACTTCATTTTAGCATCATGTGCAACTTTCCGACAGTGTCGTGATTTGATTCGTATGGGTAATGGGCACTCTTTCATCTCTACCAGATACTGCTTCCAGTAGCATTCTACTCTGAACATATCTTTCATGCTTTTCTTTCTTCTTTTCGGGCATCTAAACTTTACGGCTGTGAACCATCTGATTGCTGGAGCTATAGTACCAATTCCTATTGCAATGGTCTGAGTAATGAGTACCAAGGTAGTTGACCACTTGTAGTCAGACTCTCCATTGCAAAACCTGAATGACCAGGACATCAAGTAAGATCGAAGCATGGCCTCAGCTAAAGTTAAGGTACCCAGGAGACTAAGGGCACCTGCAGCTATACACGTAACAGAACGGCCAATCACGAATTGAGGACTGCATGTGTGAGCCATCATCCAAAATTTCATAAGATCTTCCTTCAGTCTCTCGTTAGTTTTTTGGTTAGCTTCTCCACACCCTTCTTTCAGAGCCATTTCATACTTCTTACTGTACTTAAATTCCAAGTATTTCTTTGAAGTTGGCACAATCAAAGCCGAGAAGCCCAAAATTAGAAGCAAAAGAAGCATGAGAAACATGACGAAAGCATGCTCCTTCCAGTATTGATATATGACACCGGTACCCAACTGAATACAGATATTAACAACAACAGTAATTACAAGTATCCCCAAGGCTATTAGATTCATCCAGATGTCTTTATTTTCCATAGTTCCAAGAGAAGGCATTGAATTACTCATGATTGTGCAGATTAAGACACCGCTACTCAGTTTGGAAAGCTGATCAACGCGGTCTGGCATGGCAGTATTAAGATCCACCGAGAATTTAACAGCCACAGTCATAATAGTGAGTGAAGTGGCATTGATGGAGAAGTACTTACTAGGGAACCACAATTTTCGACGACGAAAGCCATGAATGAAGTCTGCAAACATTGCAACTCCACATACCAGAGATGCTGCTGCTACATAGATGCCAATCCAGGGTAAAGGCTGACTAAACTTTTCTTGGTTCAGGTTCCCATCAGCGTCGCACCCAATTTTGGCCATCTATGTTTATGTTTTTCACTGGGAAGGACGGCAGGTTTGCTTCTGAAATGTTTGATCCAGTTGCTTCAGTTCAGGTTTTACGAATGAATCCCAAACCACTTTATTGGAGCTTCTGTCTTCTTACATCGGATAGCCAGTTAGAACCTTGAAGACTGTCTAAGAATTAGAATTGAACTTGGTTTAAGTGATTTTTTTTTTTTTTTTTTTGACTAAAACACTCTCCATGGGTTATTCAGATTTCAGAAGGTGAGGATGTAGGCGGCTGCAAAAATGGGGGAAAAAAGAAAAGAAAGTGGGTGAAGTGTGTGACGTAGGGTCAATTCTTGGGCGGCCTGTGGTGGGTTTGAAAATGATAGCGGTTTTGGGTTGCCTATCTCCACTCATGACTGCAATCAATACAACTACTTGTTGACATATGGTGATCATCAGCTACCGGTGGAGTTGTTGATAAGATTGTAACAAATGTAAATTATCTTCCATTTGATAAAATTACAGTCTCTGTTAGACGTGCTCCATGAGATCAGTTCTTCTGTATCCCGAGTCCCCGTCCCTCTGCCCAAGCCGCTCAGCCATTCATCACCCTAAAGATATTTAAGCTTCTTTTTTAATCAAGTTAACAGATTTATAATTTAAGCACCTTATCCTTATTTTCACGAAAATTTTAGTAGTTCTTTTCATTTCACTATGTGATTTTCAATTCTTTTTTTAATTTTAATTTTTGAATAAAATAAAAATATTTAATCGTTAAAATTGATATAATTACTAATAATAACTAAAATTAGAGATAAATTAAATTTATATTTTTAATTTTCAAAATGATATTATAAATTATTTTAAATAATTACTGTATATTATTAAAAAATCTTAAATTATCAAAATTAAAAATTCAACTAAATATTTGGCAAAAAATAAGAAAGGGAAGTGGAATCAAATATATGGGTCGTCCTTTCGCAATCCCGATATTGGGCCAATTATCTTCAGACCGGAGCCGGTTCGGCAGAAGCCCAGTTATGCAACACGGGGAAATATATTGTGTGAATGTATATGTTCCGTCCGAGTTGGGGTATGAGCAATGGAGGGGAGCCGGACGAATATATACAAGAACTCTTCACTCTCATACAAGAAGGACATCGCTATATCATCTGTTCTTCAAAACCTCAAAGGTAGATTCTCTTTTTATGTGGATGAATTTCCAATCTATTTTAATATTTGGAATTCGCAGCTTATAATATTGCCACCGGGAACGCTCCTTTGATCGATGAGAAGGAGGAGCCCCCCCCTAAACGTCGCCGTAGAGAATTTGTGCGTGACTCTAAAATCCAAGACAATGATGGGGGGCCGATGTCTCATCAAGATTATGTTCTTAAGAGAAGGTAATTTCTTTTTCTATTTTGTTATCTCTGGTTGTCCTTTTTTTTAATCTTAGTTGACTTTCATTTTCTTTTTCGGCGTGAACAGAAAAGAAGTGAGCTCGCTTCAGCCTTGTGAAATATTAACTGCTGATGTTTTGGTAACCACTTCTTTTGAATTTATTATTTTTCTTCTATACTTCTTATCCAGAGTCATGTAATGATTTGTTTTGTGTTTTCTTTTGTTGTAGGGGACTTCAAGTTCGGCTTTAAATTTGGTAAACTATGAAAGTGAGTGCCTTTCTTATGACTTGCATATATATATATTGGTTGAGTGGGGCATTAAAACGTGTTTCATGTTGGCTTGTCTTTTGAAAATTAGGTGATCGAAGTTCTTCTTCAGAATGTCCATTGGAAGAGGAAACCCCAATTTCTGGTCTGCTTCTGAAAATTTTTTATTAGTTAATAATTTTATTGTTTAACTGCACTTTTTGTTAGGGCGATTTTTCCTCATTATCAAAATCTTGGCATTGTTGACCACAGAATTGATATAACTATGTTTGTTCCCAATAGTTCTTTTTCATGTAAACAAACATCATTGCTTACACTCCATCTGTTGCTTTTTAGATGATAAAAATGAAGTTGGTCAAGTTACTGCTAGAAGTGAGCAACGCTATCCCATGCCAGGAGAACCTGTTTGTGTAGTATGTGGTAAATATGGAGAATATATCTGCAATGAGGTAGGATTTGTCAAACACTCTCTTCCACAGATTAGGCTCATCTTCATGATCATCTTTCATACTCATGTTATTATATGTCTATTTCCTGATAGACCAATGATGATATCTGTAGCATGGAATGTAAAGCTGAGCTCTTACAAAGTCTGAAGCTCTGGCAGGTGTTTTTATACTTCCAATAATGTACTTGAGGATACTCTTTTATGTTTATGGGGTTTTTTAGGACGCTTTTCATAAGATTTTTTCTTCAGGATACATCTTGCAACAAGGAATTGGATGCCTCCTCATGTGTAGTCAAATGTGCTATGCCAGTGTCTGAGCTTGAGAAAGACAAATGGGACTATGATTGCCATCGCTGGTCTAAGAAAACATCTAATCTTTGTTGCTATAAGTGGTATATTCTTTTTTGCGAAACACGTTTGTTTGGGATTGATTTATAGATGGGCTTTCTCAAAGCCTGAAATTGGTATTACACATGAGTTCAACCTATAACTCAAATAACGTTTCAATTGAACTCCTATTTGGACATCTATTTATTTGTTTTCAATCACAAACCTCGCATTGTAGTTGGAAATGCCAGAGACCTGGTCACCTTGCTGAAGACTGTTTGGCGATTGCATCTGATCAGGTGCTGACCACTTGACTCTGAGAAATCCTCAGCATCCCTTTTTCACTTTTAAAGTACATTACTTAGTGAACTTATCTTTCTACCTAGGCAGCAGTGGGGCGCAGCCAATCAAATTCCATATCAAGGGACCTTCTTGGGCTCTATAGAAGGTCTGTCAGATGTAATCATATTGTCTTATATTTTTATTCCTTTTCGTTTTTATAGGCAATCATCATAATAAGGAGGTATATTTAGAAGGGAGGATAATTGATAACTGCAGAGACTATAATTAACTGATGTAGAGACCTACCATGCAATAAAAAGTAGTTTAAGTTCAGAAGTTAATTGGTCATACAGTTTTGTTAATAAAAAGTCAACGTTTCCTGTTTCATGACTTGTTTAATTTATGTTAAAAAGAGGCAGTGTAGAGTATTTATGTTCATGATGCATTGATTCTGATGTAAGATTTTTTGATTTCATTTGATGTATTCGATTTTCAGCAATACAACATATTTCTGTTAGTCTCGGGCCAACTTCTGGAAATTTGTTTCCTTTGTTATGTTGACCTTACGTATTTTTGATCTCGTTTCATGGAAGGTGTGAGCTGCGCCATGTATTCCTATTTATATCTCATTCTAGTTCAAAATAAGTTTTTTAATTGATAGCAAAGCATAAAATGTTGATTTGCATCTCTTTGTTTTATCTGAGGAATCCACTCATTTAATGGTGCCATTTCTTGGTTCTTTAAATATCTGCAGATGCCACCAAATTGGTAAAACTTTGTCAACAGCATACTGCAATACGTGCCGGAGCTCTTTAAGTCTGGCAACTTGCCTTGACTGCAATACTGTCCTTTGTGACAAGTAAGTGGAACTTATCTCTTACTGTCTAACTGATGTAAGACTTCAATATAGCAGTATGTTGTTGGCTCTCATGTCACTTGTCCTGGTTTACAGTATGATGTTAATAGAGTTAAATAATTTGTGTGGAATTCATGACGTGTGCAATCTTTCTTGTTTGTTTGGTAAGCACGGTATAAAAGACTTTCTTGTTTGTTTGGTAAGCATAGTATAAAAGATAAAGAGACCTTTACTGTAAGGCAGGGATGTGAGTTATTAGTGCTATATATGACGTGAGTTTTTGCCATAGCAAAGAAGTGTGGGGTTCATCATAAACTGTTATTTTGACCAACAATTAAATTTCAGTGCAGGTCATTTGGATGAGCATATCAGAAATCATCCACCTCATGAGAAATATTACTCTCACAAACTTAGGCGTTTGGTAAATTTACTATTCATTGCTGTCCCATTACAAAATTAGTGGTTTATAGTGATTCTTTCCCCCATTATGCAGTGGTTTAGTCAATTTTTATGGAAACATTAGTGTGTGGTTATATGGTTTGAGTGGGAAGGTAACTTTTTATTCAGCGAACTATTCTGTAGACTAGGAGATTGTTTAGTGCTCCAAAACAACAGACTAAGTTAATTCATGTACACCTGGATTTTATCTCCAGCTTCATTTTACTAATTGAATTCACTTTCTACATTGTTGTCCCATTTTCTTTTATTGTGCACCTTTTTGCAAATGTGGTTATTCTTGTATGCTTAGACATTACTTCTTTTGTTAAAGTGCACATTTTCCTTAAGCTGTTAAAGAAATTTAAGGCATGTGTGAGGAAGTAGACATTGTACTTAATAATTTCATCACGTAACTGATGCAGGTCAAATGCTGTAAATCAACATGTAAGGTGACTAACATAAGGGATCTGTTGGTTTGCCATTACTGCTTTGATAAAGCCTTTGACAAGTTCTACGATATGTATACTGCAACATGGTTTGTGACCTAAATTCTGAAAACTATTTCTTTTCAATTAGGTTGAAAAAACAGATTACATGAACATGGAGAAAGAACAATGGTTCTATGTTAGATGTTATTGTTCTCCAAATGTAAGAGGAATTAAGCATGGAACTTGTTTGGAGCCCCTTGATGCATTTTTGATAGAGGTCTCGTGGTACCTTTTAGTGGCGTATATTGTATTTGTAGGTACTGGTTTCAATTGTATCATATATAGAACTATATTGAGCATATTTTCTTGGGCCGATCACAGGAAAAAAGCGGGACTCTCGATTATTTCGGGTTCTATTTGTTGTGAAGATCACTTTGAGTGGTGAGTATAGTAACAAAACCTTAGAATATTCTTTCGTTCTTACGATGCCCCACAGAAGTGATAAATATTTTGTGATTTGTATTTTCAACAGGCATCGGATGAATTGCTTCAGTGCAGATATAGAGGACAGAGCTTATATAATTGACAGGAACGTAAAGAATAATAAATGCGTACAGCTTAATGATATTATTTTCTGATGCAATCCTGAAGACGAGCAGCTTTGGGCCACGCATTCATCTTCATGTTCATCTATAAGTTCCCTGCATGACGTGAATCCGACTAAGAGTCCCTACATTGGCAGCCCATTCCCGTGACTTACAACTTCACGACAAGTCAAATTTGCTGCGGTTAAATGCTGAGGTGCAAAAGGAGTTATAGTCAGGCTTACCTTGCATTTCGTCGAGCATGTAAACATATTGTAACATCAAAGCAGCTCATTGAGTTTTTAAAATTCCTATTCTAGGCTTATATCTTCTGGTTTTTCTTTTTCCTGGATACAGTTTTCATAGTCTTGACTACAAGTTTATAAATTATTTTAGCCTAAAGCCGTCTTGACTTTACACTATAATTTTAATTATGAGAAGAAAGAATATCCACATTAAAGAAGTTTCAAGTGTGGAAGTGACCAAGGGCAAGATTTTGAATTTCGTTTTGTACCGGGCGAAGAGCGGAACAAAATATGGGTGCTTATATATCGAGTGTAAATATCGGTTAATTTTGACTTATTTTGTCTAGTATCGGTTGGTATTTACGGTATTTATAATACCGGCTGGTATTAGAAATTGTGAAAAATATAAGAACTTATTAGCAAAATTTTCCCTCCACTATTCTTTTTTTTAACAATTTTTTAATTAGTTATTTAGTTCAATTTTTATTATGATTTTTTAATTTTATTTTTAAAATAAAATAAATATCCTTATTATTAATAATAATTATACATTAATAAAACTTAAAAATAAATTATTTTATTTAAATTATTTTTATCTTTTATATAATATTTATTAATAAAGTATTAATAAATCTATTAAAATTTTATTATTGATAAACTAATATTTTTATATATTTTTAATTATTAAATCAAATTTTATTTGAAATTTATATATTTTAAAAATATTTTTAAATTTAATTATATTTATTAATAATTATTAAATTAATTTTATAAATTAAATTAAATTAAGATATTTATAATTTTAGTAATAATTAATTTTAATTAATTAAATATATAATATATTTAATTGATGGTAAATTAAATAATATATGTTTTTGTTTCATATTTTAATTCTACTTAGTTGTTTCCTTATCACGAACAATTGTGGTAATTTGTAATAATTTGAGAGTTAATGATATTTATTATTCTTTTTATTGGATGTTTTGATGTAATTACTATTTATTATATAATGAAAATTGAAATTGTAATATTTTAAATATTTGTATTGTTCTTAATTTCATATTTGTATGGTGATGATTTTTTAACGTAAATTATGGTTATTATTTATATGTGAAATATCTGAAAATATTATTATTTCATATTAATTGTGATTCTTATTTATTATTATGATTTTTAGAGACATGGTTAAAAGTATACAGTACAATTGCACAATATGAAAATAAACTATTTTGCAATTTTTTAAAAACTTCAAAGATTATTTCATAAATTTAAAAAATTATCTGAAAGGGTATCTAATATTAATCAATACTTTTATAGTACTGTATCAGAACTCAATCCAACCACAGTCTAGGAAAAGAAGAACAAAGATAAAGTTTTTAATTACGTGGACAGATGGTAATGGTTGAAATTAATGGACAGCCTCGCTGGAGCCTGTTCTTAGTCATTGTTAACCATTGAATTAATCTACATTTATGTCAATGGCCATCGATTTCCCATTTCCACAATAACAGTTGTCATCATATAGGGATTCAGAGTATGTTGCCAAAAGTAAGGTTTTAAGGTTTAAACAGTATCGGAAACACATTGAAGTGAGGGTTATAGTTTGCAGTTTAAGGGTATATTTGATTTGATGCAGTAGTAAGTACCCATCTTGCAATGTTTTCTAGCTATAGTTGGTAATATGATAAGAAGATCCAAAGGCAAAGGATCACGACCAAGTGATGTTTGAAACTTTTTACATATGCACCTTATACATAATTCAAGCTTTCGAACGTGCTTATAAATGGTGATAAGAATGTGAAGTGGCATGACCTAGGTTGTGCCTTGAAGTTGAGATTTACCTTATGATGCCTCTCCGTTCACTGAAACTGTTGAATTGATGATCCAGTCATTTCGCTTCCTGGGTAGCAGCTCGACTTGTTTATTAGGTAATGGAGCATAGTGCGTCTAATTTTTTATACCAAAACACTAGCTAGCGACAAGAATCTCAAACAATATTGAGCGTGTTAAGGTTAAAGTATCAATTTATCCATGCCAACTTTGTTGTTAGTTCAACCAATTCGCGTAAGCCAACTGAGGCACACATTGGTTTTTAATCTTATCTGCTTTCAGTATGAAACAGCAGCAAGAGATACATAAAATTTAACAAGAACATGAATCCCACACTCTACAAGGCCAGAGCAGCAAGTTCTGGAGTCCTTAACCAGCCAAATATCTCAAAACTTGCAGTAACGTGGAGTTAACTTCTTGAGACCAACGAAACTCCTATTATTGACAGCAGTAGCGCCGAGGAGCAAGTAGTTGAAAGTTAATTTGTTTAAAAAGAATTCTTCCCGAGCCTTTGTAGCTACTCTACTATCCTATTTCTCACTATGGTTGGTAGAGTTTGATTTTATTAAGTGGCAAGTAGTAGGATGGTTCAAGGGCTTCATATAACATATAAGTAATGGTTCATCAGCGTAGTTGATCCAGTTACTAAAATCCTGACAATACGAAGGCTTAGCGTCATCACTGTGGTATAGTTGTTGTGAAACAGGCACAAGAACACAGGTAGGCTGATGATGATTGTATCCAATAAGTCTCTCATGTCCTTGGAAGATTTGACACTTCCGATGGTAGGTCAATGCATCTCTTGCGCTTCACAACTAAACTGATTTCCATATATTCCATTTCACATGTATACTTTCCGGTTAATTTTCCATCAATAGTAAAGCTTTTGAGTGACTACTAGAAGCGGAAATCGTGGCTGCTTTATGGAGTGAGGTGTTTCTTTGAGACCTTCTTAAGATGATATTATCCCATTTCTATTCTGCAGCTCATTGTCTATACCAACCCAACTGTTGTTTTATCAAAGAGCATTCAGAGCAACAATTACATAGCAATGCAGATCATTACTAATGATCATTTGTGGAACTTGTAGTGCTTCTTGATATCATTAATTCCACTAGTTTCTTTATGCATGTAATATGGTTGGTCTAATTTCCAGTTTCAGGTAATAGTAATGTCTGCAAGTATGGGATGCACCAGATGTCGAGAAAGAGTTTCTTTCGTTGTATCAAAGATGACAGGTTAGCTCCTAATTTACTCGGGATATAGAGAAGAGAGTATGGCTGTAGTAAGCCAAAGATGCCATTGGTGCTATTATTGAACAAACATGTCAATAAATTCGTAATATTTCAACGCCCTTTTCTATACAGTAAATTGTATGAATTCTCCAAACTGTTCATGACCACAATAAATCTCTCTTGCACAATACAACTTTTTATCGCCAAAGATCTGGAGTTAAGTGAACATTGAATATTGCAATCACGTTGGTTTCTATGTTTTATTTACGAGAGGTGCACTTTATTTTCTAAGCAATCAAGTCATGCTCCAAAAATTTCTTTGGTGTAAACCAACTCTAAACTAATTATAGCCAAGGATGGTTTAGATCTTATTCTTAAATCAATTGCAGGTTTAAGCGAGTATTCAGTGGACATGCGAAACAAACAAGTGACATTGAAGGGCGATTTTGGGTATGGAAGGAAAGACGAAGACCGAAGTAGTTCTAGTTCTGACAAGAGAACCCCCAAACAGAGTTGTCTTCCTCTAAAATTGTTTGTCAGGTCATTAGCAGCAAGTTGCTTCAAAGGAAGTACGGTTAATTGATTAGCCATCTTACGGAAATCCCCACTTTGATAACTTCTTCTGCAATTAAATTCAGACGATCATATTCTTCATTTATTGCTGAGCAGGCACAGAAATGTCTGTTTTGATACTAAATCATTTCATCAAAAAAGGGTATTGGAAACTCACCTCAACAAACACTGTTATGAAGGGAATAACTCATAGTCATACTACAAAGTCAGAACCCCTTGTTGAGGACTCTTGAAATTTATTACACCGCTTGCTTTTCAATGATCAATATTGGACATTACACAAACGTAGTCATAGTGCAAAGTCAGAGTCCCTTAAATTGCTTAAAGAAAGTGACATAAGGAAGAAAATCACAAAGGCCCTGAATCAAATCTCATTGATCCACCAATTATCTGACTTTTACAACATATATCACAGCAGCATGCTCTGATGGATATACTTCAATCCAAATTTATAGCCAACCCATGAGGCCATAGACCCCATTATCAGAAGTTCTTCTCAGGTTTTCTTTAGCAGCGCATCAACCCAATAGCTGGGGATTATAGTGATTCCAATTTCCAACAACAAAAATCCCAAAACAACATCACTAATTACATTAATCATTCCGCCACTTGCACATTTACAGAACTACACTTATCATCAAGCTTGACTTTCGGAATGACAATCTTGAGCACACCATTATTCAGAAAGGCTCTGATTTTATCGGTCTGGTATTGTCCAGGAGGAATAGAGAAGTTGCTTGAGTATACCCTGGAAACATGATAAGGGTCGTCCTTCTCCTTCTTCTTTCCCTCTTCTTCGCCTTTGAAATAGAGCGTATTGTTATTAAGCCAAACTCTAACGCCTTCAATTCCAATTCCAGGCATATCAACTCTCGCATACCACTTAGTATCATCTTCTTTCACTTCGTATGGGCGCTCGTTTCCTCCCTCTTGAAACGGGTGCCAGTAAAACTCCTCACAGATTGAATCGATGATTTCTGAAATTAAAACCACACCCAAATAACGGATTCTTTCTTTTTTACTAAACCAGCAAAACAATTGGAGATGGTTTTTTAAAAAAAGTGGTTAATGAATCACCTGGGCTCTGAATGTCTTTAACTAATCTTTTGACATCTGCGATTGATTGCTTTGCTTTCTTGGTTAGAGCCACGATGTCTTCATTGTCGCTGGAACCGGGGGCCGGAGGGGCATCATCGGAAGCAGATAAGGTGCAGAAAGAGGGAGGGCAGCGGTGGTAGAGGTTTGAGAGGAGACGTGACATGGGTCTGAATCTCCATAGAGCCATTGAAATGAAGAAATGTGGGTTTTGTGAGAAGGGGTTCAGGGTTTATGCTTACGAATGCTTTCTTTGAAGGAAATGCTGGAAACAGGCGTCGAGTTGCGAGTAATTTGATTTGAAGAAACTTGGGCTTGGTGGACTCTAAGGATCCAAAAAGCCCAGGCCCTCTTTCATTAAAAAGAAAAGGAACAATTTATGGCCTGCTTAAGTTATTTGTCCACGCCGTATGTACATCGTAATCTCAACTTTGTAGTACAGTATTATGTTATCTTATTCCTTTTTGGTTACTTTGATCGCTTTCTTGCATTCATAGTTGTCCACTTTAATTTTGGTTTTCTAATTTTATTTTTAAATCTAGTAACAATATATATTTATTAATTTTTATAACTTATAAAATTACAAAAAGTAGCTTTTATTTTTCATTACTGTTTACTATTAATTAAATATATTACTTAATTATTTATTATTAAATAATTTAATTTAGTGTTAATTATTTCATATCAAATATTAATACAAACTATAAATAATTTAATCTATTTTATAAATTAAATAAAATTTAAATTTTAAAAAACATAATAATTTTAATTCAATAATTAATAAATAAATATAATTTAAAATATCTTCAAAATTTATAATTTTTAAATAAAATTTTCTAAACATTAAAATATATATTAATTTATAAATAAAAATGTAATTATTAAATTATTTATTTTAATAAAATATAATATTTTTCTAATGAATTATAAAATTGGAATCGTTGATGAGATCCACAGTCCAATTGCTTCTTTTCACTGCAAGAACAAGAAGGTCACTTTTTTTTATATTATCCTTCTTAATTCCTAGATTAAGCATGTTTTTAGTAATCCTTATTTTATTCTCACCCAAAAATTGAAAGAAAGCTTAAGAAGCTGAATTAGAAGACTATTAATGATATTCCCATAGCTAAGCAAGAGCTTGATGCTGCTAATATGAACACACAATAATGCCATAGGGACAGGCTTTGAGAGATTAACTGCTAGTTACCACTAATTAAATAGAATAGGAGCAAAGGAAATAAATTCCTTTTTCTTTTCTAGCATGAGATTAGATATCATCTTCAGTTTCATGTTTCGCACCAAGATTATAATCTGTAACGATGATACTCTTTCCTTGTATAATTTGTCAACTTGTTTACTCGTTGTAATTATATATAGAGCCTGCCTATCCTTGAATTGTAAGTGAGATAAGTTCTAAATCTCATGTCACCCTTTATGGTATCAGAGCTCTTCTACCTTCATTCTTTGGGTCTATAATCAGGTATTTGTCAATCAACTCCTCCAACCTATAAACAATCTATCATCGTCCCTGCCAAAAAACACTACATCTCTAGCTTCCAACACATAGCTTTGCCTACTGTTCCAATACGAGTAAACCCTTAATACTCGCCTGACTTGTGGAACTCAGCAATATCCGTGATTTGCTCAAGTCATCAATGAGTGGGATGTAACTTTCGGCATGTTGTTTAGGGATTACTAGACTATTTAATCAACTCCTCCATCTTCTCTCGTCGTTGTCGATTTGTTGCTAACAGTCAGTGTCTCTAGTCGATAGCCAAGTGTCTGATTCTCAATATTTGAGGCTATAAGGGATACAGCTACAGCATTGGAGTTTCAACGATAAAAGGGATAAATGCCAGAAAAGAAGATGATCTCTAGTAACTTGCAACTGAGCAATAGCCGGGTGAATAGGAAATACAGAAACAGGCAACTGGCGAATATATCGAGAACGAGTGGGATAATACTAGGCGACAAAAAATGAGATCCTTTGCCCGATACATCATTGAGGTTCGTGATTGAAACAATGGTTGGTGCTTCTGCTACCCCCAATTATGTTGGGATGTTAAGTATAAACAGGAATCTTACATTAGAAGGAGATGGAACTAGTGAAGGATATAAAAGTAGAAAATATCCATAAACTTAAAAGTTTTAGGTTTTAGGTTTAAGTGTGATGTTAAGGCCCACGAGTATATTCCCTCACTAAGCCCATGATGTAGATTTTTCATGAAAGTGGGTTCCCCAGATCCAATAAGTAATATCAGAATCGATGGTTCCATAAGAGATGAGTATGGATATGGTAGTCAGATCCCATGATTGTCTCCCCAAGAAGAAGAGCTAGGAGACTCCTGGTGGGCCCAAACCAGTGGAGTAGAAGGGCTCTTGGTGACGCCATATGCTCGAGCTGCTAAGAAAAAAGGCTTTCACTTAAGGGAGAGTCCAAGCCTAATGTGAAAGTTCACACTTGAGGAGGAGATTGTTAGGATGTCAAGTGTGAGTAGGAATCTCACATTAGAAAGAGATGAAACTAGTGAAGGACATATAAGTGGAAATGACCTATTAACCTAAAGTCTTAAGGTTTTGGGTTAAAGTGTGATGTTAAGGCCCACGAGTATGTTCCCTCACTAGGTCAATAATGTAGATCTCCCATAAAAGTGGGCTCCCTAGATCTAACAATTTAAACATCGATTTCCTTTACAAGTGACACAACCAATTCAACAATTATGCATGCTGCCATTGAAATTTTTGCTAAAAAAATCTCAACATAGCACTTTTTAACTTTCAATCAAACTCGATGGAAGCAATCATCCAAATTGATCGTCATTTATCAGAGACTCCTTTAAAGCTTTTAATTTGAAAAAATGCCTTTATTATGACATTATTGAGCCACCCAGATTCATTGAGAAAAAAATCAGATGGATTTCCTAGCTACACAATATAGAAACGCCAAGACAAGTTAATCTTGTTATGGCTAAGGGGAACGCTCTCTACCATGGCTGCAAATCTTCTTGTTGATGTTAAAATAACTCGTCAAGCATAGGTGAAACTTGAAAGTGTGTTTAAACCTCCAAGAGACTCACGAGTTATGTCTCTCCACTATGGCACTATCAGTTCGCTTCACTTCAACAAGGTGCTACTAATATGTGAATTAAAAGAAAGAAATCACCAATCAATTAGCGTCCATAGGTGCCATAATTTCTGAAAGAGAATTAGTCATGCATGTCGTGAATAACTTTAGATGTTAAGTACGCTTATATTCGTACAAATTGCTAATATGCCTATGAGTGTTGATATAGTGAGAGGCTTTGCTCTTAGACGAGGAAACTCAATAATAGGTCTCGAATCAATACATTTAAACCCACTCAGCAAATAATGCACAGAGATAATTTAACCAAGGCCGTGGGCATGGAAAGGGTAGAAACAATCAAGGTTATGGTGATTCTCCTAACCAAGGAAATGAAGGTAGAGGCAATCAAAGTCGTACTAAGGGCGACATTAAGTGTCAAATATGTGACGAAAATAGGAACATGCCAATTCAGTGTTGGCAACAGTTCAATATGGCCTTACTGCCAATCAACCAAACACATGTTGGCATCCATGGCTTCATCACCACCTGGTGTTAATCAACCATCACCTAATGTTAATCAATCTTTGCATGGAGTTAATCAGCAGCCTAATGGGTATAGCTCAATCTAGTATTCGACACCTCCAAGATACAATCCATCATGGCATGTTGATTCTGGAGTCTCTGCACACATTACCCCTGATTTGAACAATCTTTCAGGCCATGCCAATTATAACGGTGAGGATAAAAGTATAAGTTAGAAACGATGCGCTTTTATCAATCTTTAATACTGGCACATGTTTTATTTCTTTATCAAATGGGAATTTAATTTTAAAGGAAGTTCTGCATATTCCTACTATTTCTAAAAATTTTCTTAGTTTCCAAATTGATTTTAGATAATAAGATGGCTATGTTTTTTGGCCCTCATGGTTGTCTTGCTAAGGATTTGCAATGTAGGATTCTCCTCAGAGAACAATTCAACTCAAAAATTAAGCATGTCCAAACAGACTAGGGGGAGAATTTCACTCACTCACTTCTTTCTTCAATTAGTTGGGAATAATTCGTCAACACCGTTGCCCTCACTTACGTAACGAAAAGGACACCTCTGTAAGAAGGCATAAAGATATTATTTCTATAGGTCTACCTCTTCTTGCACATACCTCACAACCACTTCAATTTTGGGAACATGCCTTTGCTATAGCCATATATTTAATTAACCATACCATAACACCAATTCTCAATTTCAAATCACCTTATCGAAAGTTATATAATAAGATTCCTAATTATAAACTTATTAAAATCTGTGGGTGTCTATGATTTCCATTTCTTCCACCCTACATTCAATTTAAATTAGAATTCTATTCAAAACCATGTCTATTTCTTAGTTATAACAAAAAATAAAAGGGTTATCCATGTTTTCATTAGAGTCAAGTCAAACGTACATTACTTTACATATGGTTTATGTTGCGCTAGCTAGCAACTAGCTATGGGGAAAATAAAAGAACAAAGGAAGTAAAACAAGAAGAGTAACAAAAGGAACAAATAATTATTCTCTGCCCTTTCTTTTCTTTTTGTTCCCATATATAGTTGTGTTTTACAACAGAATTCTGTTACAATTCCTCTCTGACAACTCATTGTTTGGAAATACTAAAATAATAAATAACAAAATTATTCTTATTATGAGATTTATACGTAATCACACAGTTTTGCTAGTTTGATATGGGTCCTACAAGATCTGCGAAGCTCAAAAGGTTAAATTACATTACCTGATTCTGCATCAATACTTCCTTTGTCAAAAGCAACCTTGTGCTCAAGGTTGAAATTAGGATAGTCTTTGTTGAATTCATGCAATTATTCCCAGGTAGCTTCTGATGATGGTTGTCCTTCCCAGCAAATTAGGAGTTGAGGCATAAGAGTTTTATGATGAATTTATGTTCTAGTGGCTACAACTTTTGTTGGTAAAAGCAGTGGTTGAGAGTTGATGAATTGTGAAGGTAAAGGAGATAGTTGAGTGAGAGAAGCTCCAATACAATTTTTTTAGGAGGAAAACATGAAAAATGTTGCGTATTTTAGCTTTAACTGGTAGGGAGAGGTGATATGCAACTTTGCCAATGCGTTTTTGGATTTGAAATGGGCCATAAAATTGTCAGGATAGCTTGTTAGACTGACGATGAGCAAGGGTGGATTAGCGGTATGGTTGGAGCTTTAAGAAAACCCAGTCTCCAACCAAGAATTCCATGTCAATGTGTTTAGCATTAGCTAAATTATGCATGTGAAGTTGATCTCGTTAAAGGTTAAATTGCAACTTGGTTAGCAAAACTTGGCGATTGGAGCATGCATCCTTCAATGTAGCAATAGAGGTATGACCAAAGATATAGTCACGCAATGTATGAGGAGGCTTACCATAAATAGCTTTATACGACATCAATCGAATATCCGAATGGAAGGAGGTATTGTAATTGTATTCAACCCAATGAAGATATGAGAACCAAGGCTTCGGATTGTCTGCCGTAAAAGATCGCAAATAATCCTCAAGGCAGCGATTCAAAACATCAATCTGACCATCCATTTGTGGATAGTATGCACTACTCGAAGCCAAAATTGTGCGCTATGATTGGAATAAATCCTGCCAAAAATGACTCATAAAGATAAGGTCTTTATCAGAAATGATATTTAATGGGAAATCGTGTAATTTCACCACATCCTTGATAAAAATTACGACGACCATGGAAGCTGTAAAATGAGGAGATAGAGCTAAAAAATGAGCCTGTTTTGTAAAATGAGGAGACAGAGCTAAAAAATGAGCCTGTTTTGAGAGGCGATTGATCACTACCAGAATGGTTGATTTTCCCTGAGACAAAGGAAGATGAGTGATAAAGTCAAGTGATATATAATCTCATAATCCACCTGGAATAGGCAGAGGTTGTAACAAGCCTTGTGGTGCTCAATTAAATGGCTTAATTTCTTGGCAAGTGGAGCAAGAATTAACAAAATTATAAACAATCTTTTGTATTATCGACCAATAAAATTGGGATGCAATTATGGCTAATGTAAGTTGAATCCTATCATGCCCGCCAATAGAGGAACTATGAAATTCATGTATAAGTAAGGAGTGGAAAGCAGAATTGACGGGAACAAGAATTTGATTTTTGTACAACACAGGATCATCAACGACAAAATAATAAGGGTGGGCAACAGGCTCTTTTTTAATAGAGTTGAGAAGGGTAAGTGATGGAGGATGGATTTTATAAAATTGTCAAAGACCCTCTAAGATGGCAACAACTAGTCTAGTAAGTAGGGAACGGAGGGAGCTAGAGGGGAGGCGAGAAAGTGAATCAGCTGGGATATTGGTTAAGAAACTAGGTTTTTCCCACTCTTTAAATAATTATTTCTACAATGAATATGATTTGGAACTTGATCATATTTAGCATTATAACTATAAACTCTCAAAATCCTATTCTAACTAGGTTTTTCCCACTCTTTAAATAATTATTTCTACTATGAATATGGTTTGGAACATGATCATATTTAGCACTATAAATGTAATTTTCTATCTAAAGAGGAACATAAGCTCTGACATACTCATGAAGGAATTCATATATTACACTATAATTTTTTGCACTTAACACGAGTTTTGATATACCCATGTAAAAGACTGTCATCAATTATTATTTTCAAAAGCAAATAAGTTCATGTCTAGTCTTCACTTCCACTTTTTATGTTTAAAAAGGGATATAAGTTGTAATATACCTATGTTTGAGACCATCAAAGATGATTTTTTTTTCTTGTTTTGACATGTAAAACTCTTATATCCTTAGCAAAAATCAATTCCAAAGTAATATATGTCTAAAATTACCTTTAAAATTAAATAAAAACTAAATGTAATATCGAATTAAGGAAATTTAAATATAAATATAGCAAAACATTAAGTGAAACATATGCACATTACACATACAACAATAAACAAGTTATTTACAATATTTTTTTAGGATGTTGTTAGATATTAAAGATGATCCCACATGGCATAGTGTAGATATAAAAATTAAAGATACGAGAGAGAAAAATAACTATAGTTTTGGCTAGGAATGTTAAGACCATTTAGACTTTTTGTTAAGTGTGAATAGCATTATTCCCATAGCTCCTGAGTAATTTTTATAAATTTAAATAAATGATTTATTCCTTTTAGGGAAAATGAGTTCAAAACATGGGGAAAAAACCCTTAAAGACGGGTCTCTACACCAGATTACTAACCACTTGCTACATTAAAAACAAGTCCAAGAAAAGAGCATTACATAACTAGTATTATAGTGTTTCCACTCTATGTGTCCATATCACCCATTACATGGTTCCCTCGTGTTAAGACATAAATCATCATCTTTTTATGTTGGTTGTTACCTTATGTAACCTCCTTCATTGTTGGTCTACTTCCGAAGAACTAACTTTACTCCTTGTTTTCCCTAACTTGACTTTTGCGTAGCTCTCTTTAAAGCTTTAACTATACCCTTGTGTGATTATATGGCACCTATAAGTCTCCTCACCACACTATTCTTTGGATTCCCTATATGCATGTTTCTTAAACTTGTCTTGTTCTCTCCTTATATGTTTTTTAATCATTGCTTTAGATGTTGTATGTGAATTTGGAAATGTTAGTAGTTTAACAGATTCTCTATGAGTTACCTAGTAACATGTTGCAATTGCTTGCATATGCATTTAACATTATCTACTCCTTAGCCCGCTAGATTTTCTTAGCTTCTAGTTATGCTTCCAATTTTTCAATTTCCTAATAGCATCTAGCATTATTTTCATCTTATAGTTTATAGAGGTAGGTTGCAAATGCCATCAATAGTAGTGCCTTGTCATTCTTTGGGAAGATACATGATAGGAACCATTCAATCAGTTCTTAAAATTCATCACCGACCCTATCTCGATGGCGTAAATGTTTGATTGTACTTTAAATCCCATTAGAGAACATGCACCTAAAGAAAATGTGTACCATTGTTTTTGCATCCCTTTCGCATAATAGACACATATTAGACATGTTTAAGAACCTTAGTATAATAATAGCATTTAATCTCCTTTTGTCCACCAACCACACGTTGAAGGAAATTTTAGGAAGTAGAGAACCATCCCAAACTATTATATTCCAAGTTTGGATTTCCCCTCTAGTTCTTATCATTTTCCTATAGGAATAGTTAGTGTACTAACTAGATCTTGTACCAATCCATAAATACTCATCATTTCTATTTGAACTAGGCTATAAGGAGGAAGGAATTGTGCTACTACATTCGGTACACCATTCCACTTATTACCTCTCACCCATGTTTCCATATTAGCATCACTTCTAATCTTATTTTTTAAGGATCTACTTATTGATTTTTGAATAGGGGGCCAACCAAACTCCAATTGTAATAGAATATTGAGGTTGTTTTTTCATCCCCAATCTTACATTTTATGTGTTCTTCAATAGAGGTTCTCAACTTTAGTAATTGTTTGATACATTAGGAGTAATAAAACTTGATTTAAATTTCCACAAACTTCTACCTTTTAAAATCTAGGTTTATACCTACTTAATCCAAAGGTCTTTTTTATATCCCATTAACCTCTAAAGCCTCTTCCTCAATAAAACTTGATTAATCAATCCAATTGAGAAAATTCATAAACCCTCTTCAGCTAATAGAGAGCAAACCTCATTCTAAGCAACCTTTGATTGATATCTCCCATCCCTTTCACAGGCCTATAAGAATCTCCTAATTTATCCATCTATAGTCTTAATAACTCCTTTAGGTAAGAAGAAATGTGATGATCAGTTTATCTGCAAGGAGCTAATTGTTGATCTTATCATTTGTAGCTTCCCATCATATGATAACTTCTAAGATATGTGATTTTAAATCTACTAGATTTTATACTAAGAAACATTAAGTTTGTCATAGAGCCAAATAGACTAAAACTCTTTTTTCATTAAGTGATAATAAAGCCTCATATATTATTGGCTTGATACATTGTTATTTGTGGGAAAAGTATCACATAGGGTAAATTATTTTTTGAAGATAGTGAATGATTATAGTAGAGCAATGTGGGTTTATTTTCTAACGTACAAATATGAAATTAATTAGGTGCTTCATTCTTTCTTATCCATGGTTAAAAGACAATTTGATGTAGAATACAAAGAGTTCAAAGTTATAATGAAACCAAATTTTTAAGACCCTTAACGAAATACTTTAATGAAAATGGGATCTTACATCAAACCTCTCTAGCAGAGACTACACAACAAAACAGTAGTGTGGAGAGAAAGCACATTCATATTTAAACGGTAGTTAAAACTTTCAGATTTCAAGCAAGGCTACTTTTAAAATTTTAGGAGGAATATATACTGGCGACATGGTATATTATCAACCATACACCTTCCACCGTGTTAGAGAGAATGCCTTTCAAAGCCCTATTTGGAAAAACTCCTACTTTGTCTCAATTTTAGGTATTTAGATGTCTTTACTACACAAAGAGACTAGGGCAGAAACCAAATAAATTTGACGAGTGAGCAAATCGATGTATATTTATTAGATACTCATATCGTAAGAAAGGATGACGTACATATGGCATAGACGCGGGAAATATCTTTATATCAAGGGACGTCGTATTTTATGATTATGCATTCCCTTGTAAAGAGGGAAGTGGGTTTAGCAATGGAGGAGAGCTTAGAGATGGGACACAATGATATGTTGGCTCATAGCAATGATGAAATGGGACACGGTGATGAAGTGAGAAATCTCTCACCGCAAAAGGTTGTATATACTCAAAGAGGACGTGACCATTCCTTAAGGTTATAGTTTAGAATCGCCTCAAAAGAGTAGGCCTTCATCTCGGCTCATCAATTTGTATCCTTTTAGTTTTGAAGATATGGAGAATAATGATGGTAGCAGTGTGAGCCAAGGAAATGAAATTCAACTAGTTGTTTCCATTGATGATCAACCGCAAAGGACTCATCGCCTACGTACCGAAATATTTAGATGATTATGAATACCCAAGTATTAAATACGTCTCTCCACAATCATTAATTTGTTAGCACACACCATGTAAGGTTCATCCTACAACATATTATATTTCATATGATAAGTTCAGTAGCTCTGGCAAAGCTTTCCTAATTCCTAGAAACAATCATGGCAGATTGTAACATCCCACCCCCGACGGGAAGGGTAAAATAGTAAATTGGCTAGGGGTGAGAGTGATTGGGACTAATTGGA
>JAOTAX010000197.1:33581917-33610617 GCA_025629825.1 Erythroxylum guanchezii
TTATGTGCACTGCATATGCATAATATGAGTGATTAAATTGTATTGAATGTGAAGTGTGAAATGTGTAATGATGTGAACGATGTGTTATGTGATTGGGTGAGCCATCGATGATGGTTACTGATTGAATTCACAAAACTTACCCAAAACTTGCAATTATTTTTCAAACTTTGAAGAGTACCCCGTTAGACAAACGGGAGTATACCTATTGCATGCAAGTGCAAGATAGAGATCAGGATCAGTTTACGTCTGCATTCTGTATTTTATTATTTTGTATAAATTTGTATTCTGCGATTTTTGTATCAATAAAGGATTCCGAAATGTTGGTACCATGTGTATACAAATAGAGTTATGCTATAATGTATCGTTATTATGACAAAAAAAATGTTTTATAGTTGTAACGGGCCCCAAAAGGTTATTGAAATTCTATTGATTGTGTTGTTATGACTGAAAATATTTATGAATTAAAGCCGGCCAAAATTGTCTATTGATTTCCGCACATATGATTGTATTCAAAAAAAATTCTGTACTGAGTTTAGACTGTTTTAGTGCGCTAGCATGCTACCCTCGCGGGGCACGAATTCGAATATCACCCACGATGTTGGGTTTGGGTCCTGCTGGAGTGGGGGGCTATACTTGTAGCGGGCGGTGGCGTCTTCAGACGGCGTGGAGGAAGGTTGAAGATGAACTAATGAAGATAGTGAGACCACGACAGAGGAGGAGGAGCTGAGGCGACGACACCACAACGGCAAGACGTCGACAGCGAGAGTGAGAGAGAGAGACGGTGAGAATGAGTGAGGCGCGTAAAAGACAGATGAGAGATAAGGATCGCAGTCGGGGAGGGGGGATCGATTTTTAGGGTTAGAATTTTGAAAATTTGCAAATTGATCCCTGTAGTTTCTCCTTTTTATAGAACCGTCCGAAATTATCCGGTAGGTATCGACCAAAAATAGTCGGTACCAATCGGTATTTTTGTCTGCTACTTACAGCACGCATACCGGTACCATTTTTCGGTCAGTACGATACGAAATTCACATCACTAGCTCAATCAAAGATCTGATGAAGCCGAAGAAAGTCTCCCAGCGAAAGAATTCGGATATCACCCACGATGTCGGGTTCGGGTCCTACTGGAGTGGGGTGCTATACTTGTAGCGGGCAGTGGCGTCTTCAGGCGGCGTGGAGGAAGGTTGAAGATGAACTAATGAAGATAGTGAGACCACGACAGAGGAGGAGGAGCCGAGGGAGGACGAGGCTGAGGCGACGACACCACAACGGCAAGACGTCGACAGCGAAAGTGAGAGAGAGAGACGGTGAGAATGAGTGAGGCGCGTAAAAGACAGATGAGAGATAAGGATCGCAGTTGGGGAGGGGGGATCGATTTTTGGGGTTAGATTTTTGAAAATTTGCAAATTGATCCCTGTAGTTTCTCCTTTTTATAGAACCGTCCGAAATTATCCGGTAGGTATCGACCAAAAATAGTCGGTACCAATCGGTATTTTTGTCTGCTACTTACAGCACGCATACCGGTACCATTTTTCGGTCAGTACGATACGAAATTCACATCACTAGCTCAATCAAAGATCTGATGAAGCCGAAGAAAGTCTCCCAGCGAAAGAATTCGGATATCACCCACGATGTCGGGTTCGGGTCCTGCTGGAATGGGGTGCTATACTTGTAGTGGGCGGTGGCGTCTTCAGGCGGCGTGGAGGAAGGTTGAAGATGAACTAATGAAGATGGTGAGACCACGACAGAAGAGGAGGAGCCGAGGGAGGACGAGGCTGAGGCGACGACACCACAACGGCAAGACGTTGACAGCGAAAGTGAGAGAGAGAGACGGTGAGAATGAGTGAGGCGCATAAAAGAGAGATGAGAGATAAGAATCGCAGTTGAGGAGAGGGGATCGATTTTTGAGGTTAGAATTTTGAAAATTTGCAAATTGATCCCTGTAGTTTCTCCTTTTTATAGAACCGTCCGAAATTATCCGGTAGGTATCGACCAAAAACAGCCAGTACCAATCGGTATTTTTATCCGATACTTACAGCACGCATACCGATACCAATTTTTGGTCAGTACAATACGAAATTCACGTCACTAGCTCAATCAAAGATTTGATGAAGCCGAAGAAAGTATCGATAGGTAAGACTACGACAACAACAAGGCAGGGCCTAATACCTCCTGATAGGCGTTGGAAACTAACTGAAGGAGATTGTAAGTTCTACGTATACACAGTACACTGGTGACAGACATCAAAATTCGCGATTTTAATAGTTAAAAGAAATTTGTTTGGAACATCAGAGTTTACAATGGTTAAGAGGAGAGTGGGCTGATAAATCCTGCCTAGGTCCAATAAATATATCTATAAGCATCGAATCCCCAAGAAATATATCAATAGCAAAGGTCAAGCCGGAACCAGTTTTAATTCCAGAAAACCTAAGGTTGCAGATTATTAAGTGTTTTACATCACAAGTTCCTGACCACTCCATAGAATCGTAACAAGTTTAATTAGAAAAGTAAAAAGATGGAAATTTCTCTTAAGTTACAAAAGAATGCATGTCAAACTGGAAGCATATGGGGTTACTGGATTGAACAGAACACAGAACCTGACCTAACAGAATTTGCTACTTCCATAAAGCTGGCTAAGAATGACCCTGCTTCGCTTTTCAGCTTCTTTCCCTCTCATTACCTTTCTTTGATCAGTAACAAAAAGGAAAATAGAAGAACAATAAGGCTATAGAACTGGATGGGACAGCAGCTTATGTCTTCTTCACGAGGTATCCCAAAACTATGCCAAGTAAGCCGACAAAGATGACAAACATGAAAGAGACACCACCACGGTTTTTGTTACCTTCACGTCTCAGGAGATCCTGAACATTACCATATCATCATGTAAGTGGATCATAGTTAATGGATAAAAAAAATCTTTTACGAAGTTCAATATCTTAGCACTGTCATAGCAGTTAAATCTGTCACTTTAGTGTAGAAACAAAGATTAGGAATCAAGAAATAGGGCTCTATTTCTCTAACTATGATGCAAAGATGGCAATAGGATGGATGAGAACAGTTCGGAACTCTAACAAATTGGAAAATCAAACACCCAAAAGTTCAATCTATCAGACCTGTAAACATAGAAGTACCTCATAAAAGTTACCAGAAGCATGTTGTAACATCTCTATTTATGTCTAATCAAAGCAGCCAATTAATTTAACCATGTGACAATGCTACTGATTATTGAAAAAGAACAATCAATACATCAAAGTGGCGTAACAAGTGGAAACAACTACATAAAACATGCTAGTAATGTTTATTCGAAAACGGTAAAGCAAAAGATTGGTCTTTCAAATAAAGTAAAACAAAATGACTTACTAATTCCTGACGAAGCTTGTTACTTTGCTGCAAAGCATTATTCTTTTCTTCGGTCAGCTTTGATATAATTGCTTTTTCCTGCAGTTAAAATATGTTGATCAACAGATCATATGCTTCAAGAAACCTTCATGTTGCAAATATTGCCACTAGCGATCTAGCAACAATAACGAACATCACCTAGTACTAAATGAAAAATTAAGCTCAATTATGCGTGTGTGTGTGCATGTGCGTGTGTGTGAGAGAGAGAGACTGAGTGAGGGATAGAGAACTTTGCACAAATAAGGCATGGCAACATTGCTTTTAGGTTTTTTTTCAAAAAAATTTTTTTTAAGACATTGCTTTTAGGTTTGAATTACAAAACTCAAAATCAAGAGATATATATTACAAAGGATAATAATTGTAGAAGACAAAGAAGTGATCATGTGTATATTAAATACAAAACGCATCAGACTACAGAATAAGATGGAATACAGAGAATATTTCCACCAGAAAATCAATGAAATATCTCGTCTCATAGAGCAAGGGCAGAAAAGAAGTGCATGGTATTGCATCGAAAGGAAAACGTTCAAAGCTATTATATTCTCTATGTTTACATCAGACAGAAAATGCACTAACGTCTGTACAACTCAAAATTTTACTAGATCACTCAAATTAAATACTCATCCTCATTCCTGGAAGGGATTTGGAGTTTAATTGCCAAATAAAACCAAGGAAGATGCCTAAGAAATCATGAATCAATTGAAGATTGAAGAACAAGAGAAGCAGCAGCAAACACAATTTCACCCTTTAAGGCAAGATTTTAATTATCATACTGCAGTAGTTGTCAATTATAACAAGCTGATTTGGCCCCAATAAATCATCCGCTCCCCCAAAGAAAATGCACTCCCTGAAGATCCTAGTTGTACTGATTCCTGAACCAGAGTGCAATGTATTGCATAGAGACCACAAATAAAAAAGATCACTAACTAATTTAAAAAAATTTCATCAGTCATAATGCCAGAATGGATGCAGTAAAGCACTCAGACTTTAAGGATTCAAAATTTCAACGCAGAGATTCAGTGTATCTATCCTTCAAATTTTAGATGCAGGTCATGTAGACATAACACTTTTCACGATGTGATAGGCCAACCAAACATTGCAAAAGAAATAGTAAGATTGATACTCTATTAATAGAAACTAATGGTTGATACTCTTTTAATAGTAACTAACGGCTGGGAGTTCTCCGATGCACCAGAAAGGAACTCGCATCTGGGCATTACTAAACTCAAAGATCAGGTTTTCCCAGGTTCCAACCAGAAATGGCAATACATAAGTAATGATGGAAAGCAAAGTCAACCATCTGCTGTTGAAACGAGATCATATCAAGGACTAGAAAATTTTGAATAGCTCTTGCCAAAGATCCTTTTTATGTTAAGCCACAATTAATGTCAGCTTATATTGCCAAAACTTTCAGTTAAAGCCAACCACTAAGTCACCAATGTTCTTAAAATTGGGGTAAGTGTCATTAAGAAACGTATACATCAGAGTTGGAAATTCAATTTTCTAATCATTAGAAGCATGCATCCCCAATTAACCTGAAAAAAGAGAAACCAAATCATAGTGAAAGCTACCTCCAAAGTTTTCTCCTGAGACTCGATTCGCTCACCAAACGATCTTGCAGCCTGAATTTCACCAACATAAAGCACAACAACAATATTTCTCAGCATATTAAATCCTTCCAATACAGAGTAGTTAATCAAATGAGAAATTCAAAGTACTGACATTAGAGAATTCATTTCCATTCATGTTCCCGTTTTCTGACAGAGAAACCCTGGGTGAAGACCCTTCTTCAGAACCTTCAGGAACAGGAGAAGGAGGTTGACGTGGAGAGACATAAACCACTCTCAATTTGCACTCCTCGACCTCATGCCCAGCCTCCTTATTAAACTAGAAAATGAAACTTCCATAAATCAGATGTCCAAAGCTCACAAGTACCCAACCCAAGCATATTAAACACATATTAAACCCAAAATTACCATTTCTGTGGTGATATCTTTTGGAGTTATGCCATCACTTGCTTTGACACTCTGAAGTAAGAATTTGTCCTTGCATTGCATGTCAGGAGGAGCCTCCTTTTGTGCTTGCATTGTAACTGAGCAAATGAATAAAGTCTAGTTAACAAATAGATATATACATCATACATGTCTAACAATGGCTACAAAATACCACAAAATCTGTGAATTGAATAACAAATAATAGCACCTATGACATCACAAGTTGACCGAGGCAACACGACCCCAGCGTTTGGCCGGACACAATACTTCTTCGGGTTTGTCGTTTTGACCTAAACACCAGCACATCAATATTCCAAAAAAGCAACATAAAAGCCAACTCTAAATAATCATTTCCCAGATCAACTCCAAACTGAACTCCCGGGACGAAATATTCAGAATCTGAAGCTTCAAATTCTAGATTTGAATATTGGAATGGCAGTCCTATCATTTGTTTCCCAATGAAAAGAAAAAAATTAGGGATTCAGGACTCAGTCTCCCGTCTCCTTTTGTTTTCTTTTTTTTTTTCAATACATTTTGCCAGCAACCAAACAATACTTTTCTTATCTTTTAACATAGAATAGAATAAAGAAAACAAACGATCCATGAACAGAAAAATTAAAAGGCAATTATTACCTTGAAAGCAACATAGTTATCGGTTTTATTGAACAACTGAAGGGAACAAGAGATCTGCTTCTTCAATTCGACTAATAAAAACAAAACCAAAACAATCAAATCCAATGAACAAAAACAATAAATCAAACAAAAAAGACATAGATCCACGGAACTCACATGGAAATTTGAGCTCTACAGGCTCGATACCGAGAAGCTCTCCCGTACTCATCTCGAACGTACCCCAAAAGACAAGGAGAAATGTTTGAAATTAAATAAAGAAAAAAAAAGGAAAAATAACGATATATATGTATGTATCTGATTGAGAAATCAGTTGTTATGCGAAAAAGCGGTTTTTGGGAAATGAAAAGGAAAGAGCGAGAGGAAGGGGGAGAGAGAGACGGCCACTTAGCCCAGCCTTCTCCAAATTCTTAAAACTTTCAAGTTAGTAACCATTATTTTTCATCAATTTAAAACAGCAACAAGAGTAAGATGGGCATTTTGGTCATCTTAACTGCTTTCTTTGTATTTCTACTTCGACTTCCTTTCACGACAAAAATTACTTAAAAACGACTAACTGGTTTACAATAGTCTTTTTTTTATCAGTTTTTATTTTTTCATTATGGTTTATTTTAATAATTTTTGTTATTAAAAATTGATAAGTTTATTAATTAATTGACAAATTTTTATTAATTAATAAATTATTATAAATTAAAATAAACCAATTAATTTTTATTTAATAATTTTTTCAATTAAATATTAAATTCTAACAATCTCTTTTATTCATATTTCAAAATTTTTAATTTTATTAAATTTTTAGCCAATTTTATGATAATATAATATTAATTAAATCTTTTAAATTTTAAATATTTTATCTTACCAATTTAATTTTTGATATAATTTTTAAAATATTAAATAATGCAAAGCTTTTTTAAATAAAAATTGTTTCATAAAGCAAAATTATTAACTTTGAAATGAATAATTATTACCAAAAAGTAGAATTGTTGCTCCTGTTCGTTGCACCCCGACTAATTTTTGTAGATATTATTTATTAAATAGATAAATTTTTATAAAATAAAATAGGAATAGAATAATAAAAATAAGTGATTTAATTTTAATTTTAAAAATGTAACGTAACTCACGTCAAATCTTATGTTTCAGTTATGATATCTTAATCTTATTTTATTAAATTTTACTTATATATTTATGTAAGTTTAGTTTACAAAAATATATAAGTAAGATTTAATAAAACTTGACAAAAATATTATAATCATAACATAAAGTTTTATCCTACATAACTCATGTAAAGGAGATGTAATCATTATTCTTTTAGAAGTTTAGGGTCAATGATTGGGTAATAAAGGCAGAATTTGAAAATCACAGTTGTTCAATAAACGATTAAATGATGTAATGATTGATGGTTGATGATTGATGATAATTACACTATGTTGTCTCAAATTTTATAGGTCTCTATTATAATTACCATTTCAATGATATCTTTAAAATTTATGATATTTGAAGTTTAATTTTTTTATTTAAACTTATAAACTTAACAAACATCTGGTCTGAATGACTCCATAAAAATAGAAATAATCATATATTTTCCTTAATTATATCTTTATGTGAATCCATATTTTTTTTATCATTTTCCAATAGATAAATTTATTTAAAAAATTATTTTTATCTATTCATGAACAATTTATGCGAATTTAATAAAACTATAGTAAAATTATAAGAAAATTTTCAATAGAGTGAATATTTAATTAATCAAATTAAACCAATTAAAATAAATTCAATTTTATTTGAATCGCTTAGCTTATTTAAATATATTCTTTTTCAAATTTTTATTTTTATTTAATTTTTAATTTTGTTCAAAAAAACCTCAATAATAATTAAAATTATAATAGTTAATATTTGTCTTATGATCTTAATTAGAGGAACCGTTTGATTTCACTTTACGTTTTATAGTAATTTTTATTTTATTTCATAATTTTGGTTTGTTTCTCTTAAAAAAACTTATTTAGTTATTAATATCATTTTTTTGCCCCAACAATAATGACGTACTAAATAGGAGTTAATCATAAAATAATCCTATAAATTAATTAAGTAAAAAATGACATATAAAATTATTTTATAATTTTATAATTAAATTATTTATTATTATTAAACAATAAACAATTAAATTATAACGACCATAAGTTTCTAATGATTTTTTTTGTTTTCATAAATTATATAAAAAAAGAAACCAAAAGTAAAATTTCAACCAAATAATAATTTTACTAAAATTGAAAATAAAAATAGGTAATTTAAAATAATTGTGAAACCAATCCATAATTAAATACTAAGTACAATTCTTAAATTAATTTAGTTATATATATATAGTAACTTGACAAGTCACGTAATAAGTTATTTTGGTGGGTTTTAATGGATTTGGACAGTTTTTACTAGGCCCTAGTTATAGGATCATATTCCCCTTTTTAAGATTATTACAACCTCACTCTAGGCTTCGGAGAGAAAATTATTAAATCCGGAATTTAATAAAGAAAAAACGTCAAAAATACCATTTTGCAATTGGTAGTTTAATGGCGGCAGAAGTATGATTTAAGCTACAAAAGATGCACTAAATGGGAAACTTCTACCTAATCATGAACAAATTAACTAGAAAAAAGGTACACTTGATAAGCTAAGGAAAGAGGTCGCATGCCCTGAATTGCACAAGTAAACTAAAAAGTGTAGAGTTTAGGGATTTTCGTTCTCAAAATTTTTCAATGTTGCTTAGAAAATGCTTGCTGCTCTTTTATCAACCCAATTTGTCAATAAATTGCCGCAAAATCCAACAACTACCATCACCAAATGCCAAATGGGAATAGGACATTTCAACCAAATTTGAACGCTTCACTTCTTAGGAATCTAAATTCCAATAAACCTGTGTTGTCGTGGACCCCAAATTGGTAATTTCTGAGGCAGAAGGCAGAGGGAGAGCCATAATCATTAATGGGTCCCAAGAAAAATCGACATCACTTTTTTGGTTTTCGCTAAAACCCACCTTTTTTTTTGTCTTATTTTTTTGGGGCAGCCAGTATCTCCTACACGCCAACAGCCAAAACATTTTTACTGTTGTTATTTTGTAAATTCAAACTCGCACGAAAGGAGCCTGATAATACTTAAAATAATAAGAACTTTTTTTAATCTATAAGAGCATGCTAGCTCTATAAAAAAAAAAGGAGCTTGTTTAATCGATAAAAGCCTACTAACTTTTGAAAGAAACCTTTTGCAATATAAAAATGGAAGGAGCGTATTGAAAAATTGAAGGAACCTCTTAAAAACTTATAATGCAAAAATTTAAAAGGAAGAGAGAGAAAATGATACAGTAGATTTATAATGGTTTGGCTTATAACGAAACCTACATCCAATCTCTAAGCATCCAACTTAAGTATTTCACTATAAAAACTAAGTAATAATTTGACGAGCCTCTTCAAGCTCACAAGTGTATATTTTTGAAGGTCCTTCAACCTTTCACACTAATAATATTTTGCTAGCCTCTACAAGTTCTCAACAAGAAATGTATAAAGAATTTAATTGTTTCTCTTAATAGAGTGATATCACTTTTTAAAGCACAAAGAGTTTGATATAACTTTCAAAAATATTGAAGCTCTAAGATATTTCGCAAGTCTCGTATGTTGTTCCCAAATACAGTGGCTCTTCTTTAAGTAGACAATTTCTTCAACTAACTGTTGCTTAATCTTCAAAATCATCTCTGCTGAAATCTTTGATATTTAGACGTTAAGGAGAACATTTTGTCAAAGCTTCCGGGGCTGATTATTCGAATTAGTATGATCCTTCTGAATGTCATGGAATCATTTTTAAAAAGGGTAAGTTTGTAAAAAAGGTTCTTGTAGAAAAGAAAGCAATTATTCTATTATTTTATTTCTTTTTAAGAATTATATTGTTGCCTATATAAGGAAATAAATATAATTTGAATTTTGAAATATTATACAGTTATCATCAAAATTGTTAATCATAAACCTTGAGCTAACAATCTCTCCTTTTTTTTATGACGACAAACAATAATAGATATATTTTCAAAATTCAAATACTAATAAAGGGTTTCAAAAGATACCTATAAGCTTTACTTGCAGTTATAATTAGAAGGAGCCTAACTTCTAAAGGAAGGAACCTATCATTTGTTTATCACAGATTTAAACTCCACAAGTTCAGCAATATTAATAGCAAATATATCATCAATAGCAATCAAAGCAATATTGAAAATATATCATCAAGGCAAAGAATATCATTAATTCTCCTCCTTTGTCATTATCAAAAAAGAGAGAGGGAAAGAGTAACGAAGGCATCAAACAAATATCATAAGTATGAAAGAATAGTCCAAGCAAGAATAGCAACATAGTTATTGAAGAGATTCAGAAATTTTTCTGAGCAAAATCTGTATGTCAAGAAGCTGATTTTGCATGCTATCTATTTGTTCTCACATTTGTTCTTGATTAGCTTAAATGTCCTTCAGCTGTTATTAGAGATTTCCACTATTTTCATCCTGAAAAAGGGTAGAAGTTTGTTAGTCTAGAATAGGTTCTAAGTTTTCTGCTACTCTTTCTGGTCTTTTATCTACCCAAACACTGTTTTGCAATCTGTATCCAAATTGGTAGGAAATGGAAGGATGAAATTTAGATGGTGCGTATCGATTTAAATTAAGAAAAGGTACTCCATAATGGGTGCAAATCTTGGTGAGTAGCATTCCATAAGGCAAACAACTAGTGGTATTCTTGTGATTCCTTTTATCCACCATGAATCTTAAGATGATTTCTGAAATACTCATTATGTTCCCTTTTAGCAAATTGTACACTACATAAGTGTCCAGCAAACAGAACCTTTCAACAAAGCTACTTTTTGGAAAGATTGAGGTAGCTGATAACAATACGAGGCATTGAGGCAGTAAATCTAATTGTCTACTCCAAAGTCTCCTATCTTGGGTGTTTTTAGCATGAAGGCATATGAAATTAACAATTTCTACCAAATCCAGATCATCGACATCTCACTTATGACAGGGAAATCAGTTCTCCATATAGGAGTTATGTATAGTATATCTCCTAAATTTTCTTTAGAAATGAAAATTTCACATTCATACACCCATGTGACAATGTCTAGCTTTCCATGAATTTCTTTTCTCATATGTGTGTAGAATATCTTAACTAGCTCATCATATAATGTTTCATCTAATTTTAGAAAATTTTCCCAATCAATAGCAACAAATTAAGGAAATATAGGTATATATATGTCATCAAATATTATGGGAACTAAGATCCGCCCAACAACGACCTTTCTTTTCTTATACTATATGTTATAGCGGACTTCAGCTTCCTTTGATTGAAACATTTTTTGTGGTGTTGATTTCTTTTCTTTTTGTGTGGCTATCTTTATCTTCTTTCCTCTTTTTTCTTTAGGAATCATCTCTTTATGAAACAGCTCATTCTTATCAATGAGGTCCTTAAAAGTATCTTCAGTCACATGCGCTTTGCCTTTCTTTATTTCTTCCCTTTTTCTTTTTTCTAGATTCTTCTTCCTCTTTCTTTTCAGCATCAGGGTTTTCTTTTTTGTTTAGAAATTTTCTCGACTTGCTTTGCAAGACTTCCTCTGGTTTGTGGACGTCTTATTACTTGAATCGATTCTTCATCTGAATCAGTATCATTGACAATCCAGTGTACTCCAACACTTCCATATCTTTAGAACCAGGTCGAGGAGTAGTAGATCCAGGTGCGAAAGAGATAAAGGCAGGTTCAATAGGAGTGGAATCAGAAACATGAACTTCACCAAGGCTAGCAGTGGAAGTTGGGGTTTTCTTCTGTCCCTTTGATTTTGTTTTGGCCATTATAAGTAAGGAGTTTTTTTTTTAGGAAAGAGCAGAGAGAAGGCAGAAACTTAGGGTGTAGAGAGGAAGAGAATTGCACTTTTGAAAAAGAACACGATGAGTAGAAGAGAGAAGCATGTCCCTAGTATATTAAAAGATTCTTAGACGTTGATTTCTGTGAGGAAGGACAGTCGTACACGCTGAAAAAAGGAAGTGGATCGTCTGCATTTCTTCTGTTAGTCCCGTACATCTGCTCATTAGAACTGCACGCACATTTCTTTAAATGTTGAAGCAGCACCATGAATGACTTCCTTTTTAGGACACGTGTATACTGCTCTTTGAAATAGAGAGGAGCCTTCCAAAGTGAAAGGAGCTTACTACAAGGAGTTCTCAAAACTGAAAGGAGCCATTTAAAATAGAAGGATCCAGCTACTGTATATAGAGAGAAGTAGCAAACAGAATTCATACAGATATAATATCAGATAGTCTGCACATACCAAGAGCTTTTCTTAACATGCAAAATCTATCTTCACAGAGTGGCTTAGTGAAAATATCAGCTACTTGATTTTTAGTATTAATATGCAAAAGATCAATGGTTCCTTCTAAAACATGATTTCTAAGAAGATGATGCTTGATTTCTATATGCTTAGTCTTGGAATGATGCATAGGATTTTTTGAAAGATTTATTGCACTAGTATTATCACATAATATAGGAATACGATTAAAGTTCAGAGAGAAATCATGGAGTTAACGCTTTATCCATAAGATTTAAGCATAACAGCTGGTAGCTGCTATATATTCCGCTTCGGTTGTTGAAAGCATTGTGCAATTTTGTTTCATGTAAGACTAAGAAACTATACGTCCTTTAAGAAATTGACAATGGCCATTTGTGCTTTTTCGATCAACTTTATCACCTACATAATCTGTATCACAATAGCCAACTATGTGAAAAGGATCAGTTTTTGGATACTATAGTCCATAGTCTATAGTTCAGTCAAGATATTGAAAGATCCTTTTGACTGCTTGAAGGTGGCTTTCTTTTTGCTTGATTGAAAACGTGCGCAAAGGCACACACTAAGTATAATATCTTCTCTTGAGCTTGTAAGATGTAGTAGTGACCCAATAATTCCTCTATACTTTGTCTCATTCATAGACTTGCCTTCTTCATCCTTATCAAGTTTTGTTCCAGTATACATAGGAGTACCCATAGGTTTGTCATTCTCAAAATGGTACTTCTTAATGAGTTCCTTTGTGTATTTGTCTTGGCTAATGAAGATTTCTTTTTCTGTTTGCCTGATTTGTAATATGAGAAAGAATGATAGTTCTCCCATCATGCTCATTTCAAACTTCCCCTACATCAATGCTGAGAATTCTTCACAGAAGGACTGATTAGTGGCATCAAATATTATGTCATCAACATAAATTTACACAATGAGTAAATCATTCCCTTTTTCTTAATAAATAAGCTTTTAGCTACCTTTCTTTTTTCGAAATTATTCTCAAGCAAAAAATTACTTAACCTCTCATACCATGCTTGAGGGGCCTATTTTAGACCATACAGGGCTTTAGTCAACTTCATCACGTAGTTAGGATGATTTTCATCTTCAAAGCTTATAGGTTGCTTAACAAACACTTCTTCATTAATATATCCATTTAAGAAAGCACTTTGACATCTATTTGGAACAATTTGAAGTTTCTATAACATGTTATGGCAAGAAAATTCTAAGTGGTTCTAGTCTAGCAACTGGCGCATAAGTTTCATCAAAATCAATACCTTCATGTTGATTATAACCTTGAGCTACAAGTTTAGCTATGTTTCTTACCACCTTACTATTTTCATCGAGTTTGTTTCAAAATACCCAACGAGTTTTAATGACTAACTTGTTTTGCGGACGAGGTACTAACTTCCAAACTTTGTTTTTGTCAAATTGATTCAGCTCATATTTCATAGCTGAAACCCAATTTTCATCAGTAATAGCCTCTTAAATAGATTTTGTTTCTAATTGTGAGATGAGGGTAACAATGTAACATCTCGTTATCCCATGTCAAGGGTTAGAATCCTAGAATAGTGTATATAAGAGTTTATTAAGAAGTTAGAAAGTGAATTTCATGTTCATGCGTAATATAGCATACACACACACGCACGAATATTGATTTTTTTCACATTAAAATGATTGTACATGCATTCATTAACATTTTTAGGTATTATTGATATATAAATGTGATTTTATTAAGAATTGTGACTTTTATATGTTGAAAATTTGTTTGGAGAGTACAAATTGTTGGATTAGATTTTTTGGTGAAATTTAGAAAATTTCTGAAATTTTGGATATTCTCGAACTAGGAAAAATGTCAAGTGACAATACAATTGATAAATGGTAGTAGAATTTACTGTCCAATGGCAATGGAAATTTTAATAAATGACTTTGGTATTTATTGACAAGTGCCTTTAAAAATTGGGAGACAATTGGAGTAGGATTTGGAATTAATTGGACTAGTTAAATAAGAGAACATAGTTTGAATTCATAGAAATTGGACATGTGGCAAGTGACAAATGTCACTTGCTAAGCCGTGTCTTAAAGTCAAAGGTTCTTTTAACTTAAAAGACCCTTCTTGTTTTGTCTCTCACGGTTGCCTTATGCTTTTCTTCTTCTTCTTCTTCTTCTTCTCCATTTTTGTTTCTGCACTCACTCTCACCTCATTAACGTTACAACTAGCTTCCATCTATCAATTGCTAATTCCATTTTGTTGTTTCTTCCATTTGCCACAAGAAAAACCTAACTTAATCCACCTTCAAGATGATGATCGTGTGATGCTTGGGAGTTAGGACTATGTGATATTTTGAAAATTTGAAGCTAAATCAAGTAAGTAGCTTGTTAATCTTCATGGGCAATGTTAAATGAAGCATGTATGATGATAGTTAAAGGTTAAATGGACATAAATGATTTTTATGTATGATGAACGTGAGTGATGAAATGTGTATGTAAATGTCTTGTTTTTGTATATGTATGATGATTAATGATTCATAAATTGATTTAGAGTTAGAATGAGTCCTAAATGAGGTAGAGTGAAGTATAAAAAATTGATGATAAATAGGTACATGTATATGTTCTGTTTTTGAGTTAATGATCAAATATAGATCATGATTTGTCTGTGAATGATGTTGAGTTAGAATGGACTTAAAAATGAAGAGGAAATGAAGTAGAAAAGATTATCTATGTATAAGATGTGTTAGGTATAAAATATAGGAAGTTATAAAAATCTGGAAAATTGGAAGAGAGAGAGAGAGTTGGAAAATGTTAGCTGTAACATTTTCACTAATTAGGCATCTGTATTTAGCCATAACTTGTTCTATAATTATTCAAATGAGATGATTCTTGATTTGAATTAAACTAGAGGCATATGGCTACATTTTTCATAAAGACGTCAGATTTAAATTCTATCTTTAAGAGTCTCAAAATTAGATATGAAGTTAAGAACTGGGTGCAATAAATTAGTGGATGAATGTATATATTTGTGTTCTGTTTTGAGAGTATGAAAACTGTGAGTGATGAGTTGTATGTAGATGTTATGAATCATGAATTAAGGTAATAGTTAGGAATGAAAATTGAAATAGGATATGTGCAGAAAAATTTCTGATAAAAGTGTATGAGAATATGTTCTATTTTTGGTGTTTATGATCAAACATGGAATATGAATTGTGTATGGATGATGCTGAGCTGAAATTAAGGTATAGTTGAAGAAGTTGTCAACTTGAAATGATGAATTTTGAATATGAATTGTTTGAGACTGAGGAATGAGATATGTTATGGAAAAATGATAGGAATTTATGAATGATGAGAATTAGTTGTAAGTGAAGAATCAAATGAGTAGAGATTAGAGAGTTTAGTGAAATCAATTTGGTGCTTAAGTTAGTGTAAAATGATGTTGCATTAGAGGAAGTGAATTTGGGAAAATTTAGAGTGAAAGTGATGTTAGAATAGATGTAGAAACCATTGGAAACGCGTTTGAGTGAGTTATGTTTCTCCCATACCTATTGGACAGACTTTAGGTCCACTAAATGGACCTTCTTAGGTCTAAGAAATCTCACAACCTCATCTATGTCCATTAAACGGACTTTAGGTCTATTAAACGGATCTTCATGGGTCTGGAAAAACTCCCCAACCCTGTTCATGTCCGCTTTGGTGGGATGTATGTCCGCTGAGCGGACATTCACGATACACTTACACAAGTTTGCTATTTTGACCCTCTAAACGGCAAAATATCTCTTCAGAGTCTTCACAAAAGTTGTAGATCTCGAAGTCCTCTTCAAACACGTTCTAGAATGATATTAATCCAACATCTACAACAAAAGTTATTCCTTTTGTCCCAAGATATGTTTGTTTATAGATGATTGACTTATTAATGTTTTTCCCATGAGATATTTAGGCTTGATTGTGATCTTGAATGAGCCTAGTTGATGTTGGATTGAGCTATTAAAGTAAGGAAAGTGTATTAGGTGTTAAGGAATGATTCAAAGATCATGTTAATTGGTTATGAGACGCGTATTAAGGAAATGTAGCCGGGATTGTCATTGAACATGCATTGTACATATTCCATATACATATATGTGCATAAATGAATACTTACGATTGTGCAAAGTTGTGATGTATATAATGTGTATGTATTGCATAATTTAGAAGAGCATATTGAGCAACAACATCTAGACGTTGTCGGGACTTCGAGACAATAGCTTTCTAAAGCAAACTGTGAGTAACCTAGATGGTCTCACTTAATTAATTGTTGTTTTAAATTCTGTATTAAACTGTTTTGTGGAATTGAATGTGTTGATTCCGAACAATGAAGGTCCGAGGCTTCTGATGCATGAATGTGATATTTGAAGTGCTCCTTGTATATGAATCTAAAGAAATAAGTGTTACTCAACATGATTGTTAAATGCCGGATTAAGGTCCGATGATAAATATGAATGAGACTATGAATGTGATTGATTGAAACAATGATTGATTGAATATGTGTGATGCATTTCATTACATGAATGCATGATCAGATAATGAAAGTTGTGACCTGAGTCTCCACCGAAAATGGGCTTGAAGCTCATAATGTGATTAAGAGCCAAAGACTCGTTATATATAATGAGCCATGTATCCCCAATGGATAAGAGACAGTTATCAATGACTCCAGTATCCATAATAGATACGGGGTAGTTTTAGGCACTCGGTCACAACAATGAAATAATCGAAAGTGAGCCTCACGAGCATTGCATAAACATTTAATATGTTCGTTTGAATGATTGAAGTGTACTGCTGATTTGTAATTGAATGAGTAAATGATATGTGATGCTACTTGATAAATAAAAAGATGTGAATTAAGTGCTTACATGTCTTGATATGTTGTATGAATTGAGTAAACCATCGTGGATGGTTACCTCACTGAGTTCGCAAAATTCACTAAAATTATAACGTTGATATTTCAGGACCGAGAGAGGACACGAGTGATAAAAGGACTCTAAAAGAAGTATAGTTCTTGTACTTTCGGAAGGAAGAAATGACTCAAAGGTCAGTCAGCTGAGATTGAAGAATTAGATAGATTTTTGTATAATTCCTCATGAGTGTATCGTATTTTGTATTTAGTTTTGACATTGTACATATTTGGATGATATTGTAAAGCTACAATGTACATATTGTTTAAGAAATGAAATGAGGAATTTGGTTTTAAAATATTGTGTCTTTCTTTATGATGCCTTATAAGAGAATCTCACTGCTCTAACATGTCATTATTATAAGTTATGTACTAGAATGTCCTCAAGGCATGCTGGTATATATTCTATGGTAGTGGGGTGTTACAAATAAAGTTGTTCTTGAAGGAAGATCTGGTTATTAGACTTTCAGGAAGGTCTCCCAGAACGTATTGATATGTATCTTGACCTCTCCATTCTCTTAGTGTTCTTCGTTGTATAGGCTCCAGCCTAGAGGAAGGAGCTGCTTCCATAAGGACCTTCTTGATCTTGTGATTCCAAGGTTACTGTAGGTTTAGTCGATGTATTTTTAAAAACCAAGGAATGCTCTTAATCATTTGAATCAGCTATTGTTTTAGAGGGTAGTTCTTCATCAAATACTACATGTATTGATTCTTCTATTTTCTTTTTTTTTGTTGCAAACTCTAAATCCCTTACTGGCGGTACTGTAGCCCAGAAAGATAGCTCCATTTGATCTTGCATCGAACTTTCCAAAGTTGTCTTTCCCATTATTTAGAACGAAGCATTTGCAATCAAATGCTCGAAAGTAAGCAACATTTGGTTTTCTTCCTTTCCACAACTCATATGGGGTATTTTTCAGAACAGGTCTTATAAGGTACCTTTTGAATATGTAACATGTAGTGGATACCGCTTTTGCCCAATAACCATGGGATAGGCCACTTTCACACAGCATTGTCCTGACCATATCAACTAAGATCCTGTTCTTTCTCTCAACGACACCATTCTGCTAAGGAGTCCTTGGGCATAAAAAGTTGTGAGTCATACCGTTATTATCATAGAAATCTTCAAACTTTCTATTATCAAATTCTCCTCCATGATCGCTCCGAATTGAAGTAATGCAGTATCCTTTTTCGATATGAATTTTTCTGCAAAACTTCTCAAAAACTTAAAAAACATCATCTTTATTTGATAGGAAGTCAACCCATGTAAGTCTAGAATAATCATCAGCTAAAACAAAACCGTTATGTCTACCACTAAAACTTTGAGTCCTAGTGGGACCAAATAAATCCATATGCATAATTTCAAGTGGTTGTTTAGTAGACACAATATTTTTAGGAGGGAAACTGTTTCTTATTTGTTTTCCTTTCAAACAAGCCTCACAAACCTTATTGCTTTCAAACTTCAGGGTAGGTAGTCCTCTTACTAACCCATTCTTTTACAATTTTGATAGAATGTTCATGCTAGCATGTCCAAATCTTCTGTGCCAGATAAATGAATCCTTTTTTAGAGAAACAAAACACATAACACTTTACGAAGACATGTCTTCCAGTTGAGCATAGTATATATTCTAATTTCTAAGACCAACGCATACAATATTATCATTATGATTATCGACTGTTTCATAATGAGATGCATAGAAAATGACTCCATATCCCCTATCATATAACTGACTTACACTTAACAGGTTATGTTTTTAACCATCAACATAAAGGACATTATCAATGGAGGTTGAGTTAGAATTACCAATTTTACCAATTCCAATGACCTTTTCTTTATTTTTGTCAGCGAAGATGACATTACCTCTGTCTTTTCTTTCAATATAATTGAAATGTAATATTTCAACTGTTATGTGTCTAAAACAACCACTGTTAACTATCCATTGATTTTCTCTTGTTTCCGTTTTGTAGCATACCTGCAGAAAAATATTATCTGATTTTAGGTACCCAAAATTTTTTGGATCCTTTCAGGCTAGTAGCTTGACCTTTCGATCTCCAAACATACATTTGAGATAATTTCTCTATTTTACGAAAGTTACAAGAATAACTAATGTGACCATGTCTACCACATGAATGAGAATTACTATAATTTCTACCATAAATCAGGTTTTTGTTGTTTTGACTATAGCTACTGCTAGATTTAACAAAGAAATTCTTGTATGGCCTAATATTATTATTTTCATTATAACCTATTCCATCTTTATCAAAAACACATTTACCACTACCAAGTAGTGCATCAAGGTTGTTCCTTCCATCAACGAAATTTGCAAGATCTTTTTCTAGAGATAAGGTCTTCCCTGCATATTTCTCTTTCTCAAGTTCTAGGCCAACAACCTTTTCTTCTAGTTGTCTCATTTTATCAGAATCATTCTCAAGCAACGTATTTTCCAACTTAGCTACTCTTTCTTCTAAAGCTTCCTTTTGAGTAACCTTTTCCTTATAATCAACTTCAAGAGACATATTTTTGGTCGCCAAACTCTCATTCACAGATTTTAATGATTTAATCTTACTCTTCAGAGATGTATGATTGTCTTTAGATTTCTCAACTTTTTTGAAATACTTCACTATTAACTTTTTGTACTGATCATGTAATTCATGATATGCATTTTTCAATTCATCAACTTCAATATCAAAGTCATAATAATATACCTCATCGTCTGTTGATTCAACCAAGAAGCAAACATTGCTAACTTCTTCTGGCTCTTCTTCTTCAAAGTTTTCAGAATCCTCATCTGACCAGGCTGCAGTTATCGCTTGCTTTTTGGATTTTCTGTTCTCTAACTTGTCCTTTTGAAGAAGAGGACATTTAGGTCTTCTGTGTCTAGGCTTCTTATAGTAATAGCATATGATTTGATTATTTTGTGTGTTGTTATTGCTGTTGCTACCTTTTGATAGGAACCTGTTTGTTCCCAGCTTTTTTGTTTCCTTCTCTTTTCTTCATCAGCTTCTTTTTATAGAAGCGGGCACATTTTCTGACCATGAAGTTGAACTCTTCATCTCTGTCTATTTGCAACTCAATGTCACTTTCATTACCGTTTAATTCATTAATTGCTTTTAGTACCATTCCTTTTTTGTAGGAGGATCCTTTATCTCGCCTAAGCTCAATTTCATGGATCATCAGATTTCCTCGTAGCCAATCAAGTGAAATAGTGTCTAGATCCTTTGCAATTTATAAAGCTGTCACTTTAGGTCTCCATTCCTTTGATGGTGATCTTAGAATTTTCGTTACGAACTCATCATTGGGATATATCTTTCCTAAGTTCTTTAAGGTCGTGATGATGTTGTTGAACTGTTCAAAGAATTCATCTATGGGTTCTCCCTGTTTCATGCCAATTGTTTTGTATTGATGCACTAAAAGGCTTATTCTATGTTTCTTTACCTCATTTATTCCTTCAAAGGTGACTTGTAGTTTATTTCATATTTCCTTTGCTGTAGAGTAGTAGGATATCTCCTCATATTCTTTTGGAGATAGTACACAAATTAGATGATGTTTTGCTTTAGCGTTTAACTGTGCATTTTTCCGTCAACATTAGACCTACTTCTACGTTTTCTGTAGCAGGAAGTGTAGCTCCAACTCTGATGGCTTGCCAGACTTCAATAATTACATATTAGAGATAGATTTTCATTCTCTCTTTCCAGTATGAATAGTTGTTTCTATTAAAGTAAGAAGGCTTTGAAATAGATTGTCCTTCAAGGCTTCTCAAATTATTTTCCATGATCTATCACGTGCTGTAAAATACAATAAATGTGAAACCTTGCTCTGATACTAAATGATAAAGCAAACACACGCAAGAGGGGGTGAATTGTGTGTAAAATATTCAAGATACTTTCAAGATGCTTTCAAATCAATAAGATCCTTCTTAAACAAAATAAATTTTTAAATAGAAGTGTCTTATAAACTTTTCAAAAGGATCCTGTTAATGCTCAAATAGAAAGGAGCCAATTAATCGAAAGGAGTCTGCTAATGCTCAAAACGATAGTAACCTTTTTAATCGATAGGAGCCTGCTAGCGCTCAAAAAGAAAGGAGTCTATTTAATCGATAGGAGCCTGCTAACTTTTGAAAGAAACCTCTTGTGATATAAAAACAGAAGGAGCCTATTGAAAAACTGAATGAGCCTCTTGAAAACTTATGATGCGAAAATTTAAAAGTAAAGAAGAGAGAGAAAATGACATAGTAGGTTTATATTAGTTCGGCTTATAACGAAGCCTACGTTAAGTCCCCAAGTATCCAACTTGAATATTTCACTATAAAAACCAAGTAGTAATTTGACAAGCCTCTTCAAACTCACAAGTGTATATTTTTCAAGGTTCTTCAACATTCCACATTAGTAGTATTTTGCTAGCCTCTACAAGCTCTCAATAAGAAATGTATGAAGAATTTAACAGTCTCTTTTAATAGAGTAATATCACTTTCTAAAGTACAAAGAGTTTGATATAACGTTCAAGAATATTGATGCTGTAAGATATTTCGCAAGTCTTGTGTGTTGTTTATAAATGCAATGGCTCTTCTTTAAATAGGCAAGTTCTTCAACTAGCCGTTGGCTAATCTTTGAAATCATCTATGCTGAAATCTTTAATATTTAGATGTTAAGAAGAACATTTTGTCAAGGCTTCCGGAGCTGATTATTTGAATTAGTATGACCCTTTCGGATGTCATGGAATCATTTCTAAAAAGGTAAATTTATTTTTAAAAAATGTCATCGTTTTTTACAAAACGACGTTGTTTTGGAAAATACGGTAGGGCCACAAGCTGGGCCAAACCAAGCGGGTGACCCAGTCAACCCGGACCAAAATCAGGTCGGGCTGAGTAGGCCAAAATTAACATCCTTACAGAAAAGAAAGCAATTATTCTATTATTTTATTTCTTTTTAAGAATTATATCGTTGTCTATATAAAGAAATAGATCCAATTTAAATTTTAAAATATTATACAATTATCATCAAAATCGTTAATTGTAAATTTTGAGCTATCATTATAGTTGACCCAAACATATATAAAATAAGAGTAGAAATTTTGATATTACATGCATCTGTATTGTACTAACTGATTGGCGATTGGCACCAACATATTAGGTGACAATCGAAAGCGTTTAAGGCTTGAGAATTCTGAAAGCTATGTGCATGTGCATCTTGCAATGATATACAATGATTTGGTCTCCAAAACTTATTTCAATTCGTTATTTTGTGTCGGTTTCCTAATTGTATCTTGATCATAGATTTATATCAATTTCTGTTGAATGGACAAGGAAGTGATGATACCTATATGTATATATATATGAACTGAGCCATAGTAACAACTAAATTAGTGTATAAACAGAATATACTTTTCCATTTTCAAGAAGAAAAAAAAAGTTAAGGGAATTGACTGCTTTAATAGTTCGACAGAGATCCAAATGAGCTAAATGCGGCCATGATAAGGACATGGAACAAGTCAACTATGATTTCTCAGCCATTCATGCATACATTCATCTAAATTTTGAGCGCTGCTAAGTGTTGTGCGAGCTCTTTAATCGTCTGCAAGAGAAGGGAATGCTTACAACGACAGGAGTTGACCAACATAACCATAAAGAAGTTCTCAACTCACCCTCTTGGTGTCCTCGAGAGCTGTTTCCAATGCTTGAACTTTCTACATCACAATCAGACACTATCATATATGATATAAACTTAACTTGGAATCCAAACATGATCAAATATGACCTACCTTGTTGGTATCTTCAAGTGCAGCTTTCAATGCCTGAATCTTCTGTCTCTCCAGCTTGCCACCAGTTCTGTCACGGACACCTCCATTTTGGCCATTAAGCTGCATTGCCCATCACGGGAATTCGTTAAACAAAGGCTGCAACATGTATTGGCCGAAAGGACGGCGATGGAAAAATTGCTAATCACTGTAGCTGTATTTCAAGGAAGGTCATTAAAGTCTGTGCCGCACCTGAGCCTCGTCAGAAATTTCTCCATTATCGAACACATCTTCTGTTGCAGAAACTGCCTGCAATCAAGATACGAAATGTTTTTATGAAGTTTGTTCATGATATACGAAAAATTAGAAGCTAACTGAAGTGAAAATGACAAAGAAATCCTTGAGTTCATTGAAGAAGATAACCTCAATAATTTCTACAATTTCTGGGTCGTTCCAAGGACCTTTGTCGCTAAAAAGACAACCTCCATAGTCAGAGCAAGTGCAATTCCCACCCAGAAAAGTTGGCAAATTACTGTACCGTTATAGCATTAATGAGTGCTATTACATATAAAGGCTATATTGTGGCATTTCATTAGTCATTACGGAACGCACAAATATTTATCATACACATAAACCTGCCACCTTGGATCAATAATTTCAAGGAGGTTGCTAACGTAGTTGTTCCCCAGCACCTGAAACAGAACTTTAACGTTTAACCAAAGCAACGAAGCTGTGATTAATAAAATGTGAAAGTCACCTGAATCTTTGCTAATGTACGTGCATCAAGAAAGGCCCTGAGTGCTTTCCATAGCATCCTGAACCCGGATCCAGCATTAACTATAAAGAGCTTATGTAGAGTCTGTTGAATTTCAATTACGTACTGTCAGCATAATCGAAAGAACTAAAGTGCTTATCCTTAGCATGGCTATCCTTTTTAAGTTTAAGATAAATAAATAAATAGTGAAAGAAGTGCGGTGGGTTTTGTCTCAAATGTTTTCTCATTCTTGATCTACATCGAGACAACATGAATAAAAAGTTTGTCTGCAAGTGGCGCTCAATCATATTCTACCAACTGGTTACCCACATCAGTTAATGCTTTTCTTTATAAAAAAAAAATAACTTTTTTCGTACTGAAGCCCTGTCAAACAAGTTATTCCGAATTCAAGTACTGTAGTTGGATTGGAAGACCTGCATCCATGGAAAAATGGCTTTCACTACCTCTGGATAGTAATTGCTGTCTATCTTCTGAATTTCCATGAAGAGATATCTTGCAGGTTTTGAGAAATTTGACATACCCTAATCAAAGTCAAGATCACAACGATCAGGACCTAAATTTACAAAACCTGCGATTATATTTAACTTGAAGAAGTTCGCTAAACAGGTTTGAATTCAGTTAGGTTCAGCTTGCAATATCAGGGGTACGCGCTCTCACCACTCCCTTAACGTCCAAAATGCTTGTTATGGAAGCTATATGCCTCTTAGCTGCAATTGAACATGCAGGAAATCTCAATTTCAATGTCTTCTCTTTTTCTGAAACATGGTACCTAACATATCTTTCAATGGTAGTTGATTGGAGCAGCGCATCAAGATCGAGCATTCCAAGCCTTTCTATATATATCGGCCTTCCATGTCTATCGAGTCCATGATATCCATGAGGATAGCATTTTTTGACCTCTGCAAACTCCTCAAACTTGAATTCCTGGTCATAAATTTAAAAAGAAAAAACGGAATGATAAACTTCAGACCATTCCTCTTCTTAGGTAATGCATTGGCAAGCAATAGATTGGAGTAACCTGTGGAATTGCGTCGACCCTGTAATCCTCCCGCCACTTAAGATAGTTTACAAACATTTCCTTAGCTTTTGGCAGATCGAAGTCCCTCATTCGCAGGAATCTGGCATTGTAAAACATTACAAGCACTTGCATTAAGATATCTGAGTTATAAATAGTAAATTACTGTTGCCATTGAACTTACCTTAGAAGGGTATGATAGTCGGTGTTCTTCCCAGGTAAGATACCCTCAACAAAGAGAAATTGGCGGAAACAATCTATGAGTTGTTCATCTTTTGGATCATGAGCTCCTTCCAGGACTATCTGCATACTTTTGCTCCTTCCAAGTTTCTTTAAGGAGTCCCGAATCATTAACGGTGCATACGCCAGAGTTGATTTGATGCCTGAAGTAGATGAAGATGAGGAAGTTTTGGTCTCTTGTGGAGGAGGGAGAAGCCAATGTGACTCAATTGGCGGGTGTATAATTTTAGTTGGTTTTCCTTTGGTGAACTTGAAATCCTTGGAGATGGAAGAATATTCAACTTCTGCACCACTACCTCTTGATATCAATATTTCCTTACAGCTTTCCTTTGGCTTAGACATGAGGATTCAGCTCCACACAACTCAACACGTACAAGCAATGATCCAAATCGAAAGTATAGGAACAGGGTTTGTCTCCTGTTATCACGTGCTATGTAAATCTAGTTTATGGTAACACTTGAAGGAAAGTGTAGGGTTGCGTTGATAGCCAGAAAACTTGAAGAGTGGCCTGACAAGAAAATATACGGGGGAAAAAGAGTTGCTCAGAGAAGGCATCTGGAAGTCGAGTCCGAGTCTTCTGTTTAATATTATGTTGTTTTATTCTGTATTATAAATCTCAGTTATTTATTTATATGATTCTCACGTAAATAAACGCGAGATCCACATAAATAAATGACTAAAATTTATGGAACAGAATAAAATATCGTAATATTAAATAGAGGAACATAAGCCTTGTATAAATAAATGTAAGATTTACGTAAATAAATAACTAAGATTCATAAAACAGAATAAAACACGTAATATTAAATAAAGTATCTGTACCTCAAGATGCAATATCTCACGGCTTCGTTTCTAATATTTTACAGGCTCGAATCAAAAGTCAATTTTTGCAAAGATAAAAAAATAAGTCTAATTTTATTTTTTATAAAAATTAAAATAGGTTTATTTTATTCTTTACGTGAGTGGATTTAGCCAAGTGACTGCCTGCCCTTGCGATACCTTGTCATTCATAGTTGGTTTCCAAGTTTAAAACTTTGCCTTGGAATTGATTGGTGGCCAAGGAACCTCCCAAAAAAAAAAAAGGCAGTGCACGTGCCTCCGCAAATATAGAGAGGGGTTTCAACATTATTGTGCTGAGGCCTGAGATAGGAATAACTTTCCATCTATCATTTTCAATTTTTTGCTACTATAGAGGATACATATTTTGATGTACTATAGAAAATGTTTTTATTTTGTTTTTTGATTTTTTTTCAAATTTAGTAAAACAATTTGTTTGGTTGAAATTTTTAGTTTCTGTTTTTTATTTTGATTTTTTAGTTTTCAAAAAATTATAAAAACTTTGCAAAGTAGTTTTTATTTTCTGTTTTTTTTCACAATCAGATTTACTATAAACTAAATATATATTATTTAATTATATAATATACTAATTATTAATAAGAACTATAAATAATTTTAATATTATATATTTATCTAAAAATTATTTATTAACATGAATTATGAATAATTTAATTTTTCTTAATAAATTTATTTAATTTTGGTAATCTAATTAGATAATTATAATTAAATTTAAATATCTTCAAAATATAAAAATTTCAAATAAAATTTTATTTAATAATTAAACTATATTTAAAATCAATATTAATTTATAAATAAAATGTTAATTTTTAATTATTCATTTTAATAAAAATAATAATTTTATTAATAAATATTATATAAGAGGTTAAAATAAATTTATTTAATTAAAAATAATTTATGTTTAAAATTTTCCGAATATGTAATTATTATTAGATAATAAAAATATAACTATATTAACGTCAACAATCAAATATTTTTTTTATTTAAAAGAAATATAAAATTTTAAAACAGAAATTAAAAATTTAAAAATGAAAACTACTACAAAAAAAAAATATAAAGTAGAATCAAACAACTCCTTAAGTTGGAACAACGAGAAAAAAGAAACTTGTCTTCCCATAATTTTCACTTAAGGGGCCAGTTGGAGTAGCTTAAAGAGTGGCCAGGCCGTACCATTGTTATCGGCATCTTCATTCTTGGATTCAAAGTGAGGTCCTTCAACACAAAAGGCTCAGAGAAGTCGATGATGTGTTGTGTTTAGCCCAACCCAGATGCTCAAATTTTATACGTTCATAGAGCTTAATTCCAAGTTTGGACTCAAAACATCATTACAACAATCAACTCCTCTTGTTACACAGAGAATGAGGTTAATCCATAACCAGTCACCGCAATCCTCGATTGAAAACAACTAGCACATGATGTTTCCTTCTTAAATCACACACGGGATAAGCATGCTTGTATGTTCAAATTTCCATAAAAATTCTTGCCAATATCTTCCTTTCCATCTCCGTATATAGGATCTTTCGAAACACTAACTCCCTTTCTTGAGTTAGGGAGGATGAATGAACATCGATTGTTGACTCCCATGATAATTGCGATTGCATCACGTTAAAGATATAGGATTATAGGAAGATGATAAGATATGGCTGTAAAATATAAATAACAAAAAAAGATTCATATGAGTGTATCGCAAGCAAGCAAAAGAATCAGTACATCAATTCCAAGATTTTGGTAGTCTCCTTTTTTTAAAAAAAGTGTTGGATGTTTTGCGAGCGTACAGTTCCAGAGGATTTGGCTTATACAGGCTACTTGATCATGTGTGAGTTGTATGGCGTCAAGGGTGCAGCCAAGTTTTGGTAGTTATCCACTTTACTGCCAATGAGTACTGATTTGAAACTATCTGGCATAAAAGCTGAACATAAAGGGTGAACTACGGGTGTAATATAATCTGAAAAGTTCAACGAATCCCTAGCCCCTAAGAAGAAACAAGTGAGCTGTAGGGTCCTTCAAAATGATTCACTGAAACGAGTAGAAATCATTGTCGGCAAGAGGGTACGACTCCGACCGTTTTATGGCCCATCTCATTGTCTGTATGTGACCGAAAGTCGAAGCGTTGAAGTGCTTTGTCCCTTTTCTTCGATGGTGGTGGTGGAGGTGGCAGAGTTGAGTCTTGGAGTAACCCCACCAATTCTAAGATCAAACCATCAGCGGATGTCTAGCTGCCAATTAAATTTAGGTCGTGGTTGACAATCAATTGATTACATTTATGTCGATTATATCGATTCATTTAATTAGTAGATTGCATTAATAATTTGTTAGAGATTTTTTGTAAAATTAGTTATTTATGTGTGAAATAATTTACGAAGATATGACTTTAAAAAAATTATAAAGATATAAATACTATATATTTTAATAGACACATATGTAATTGTTGTGATGTAAACCACTACAATAAATGGTGTTATTAGCAATTGCAATAAGTAATAAAAAATTCTTAAAATGTTTTAGTATAGTAATTATATTTATGTTAAACTTTAAAAAGAAAACATGTGAGTTACAGAACTTTATTTACTTCAAGCATACTTCAAATCCTATGTTTCATTTTAGTGTCTACGAATTTGCATGGGGTGACTAGTTAAGTCACTAGCTATGTAACATCCCACCCCCGACGGAAAGGGTAAAATAGTAATTTGGTCAGGGGTGGGAGTGAGTAGGACTGATTAGGCATTATTATGCATACTGGTATTTGTGAACAGTAGAATTTTGCACATGAAAAATATCTGTACATGCATACATGACATTCCCGG
>JAOTAX010000197.1:33610717-33621969 GCA_025629825.1 Erythroxylum guanchezii
TTATAGTGAGCCCAATTTTGGTTATGGCTTTTTGTGCATTAATTATTGTTGACTGTTTGTAATAACTGAAAATGCTTCCTTTTACCGTGGGCTCAAGTTGTCTACTGTTTTCCGCGCGAATGAATGTTTAATAATATATATATATATATATATATATATATACTGAGTTTCGCCTGACTGACTAATGTAGCACGCTACCTTCGCGGGGTACGGACTCGGATATCACCGACGATGTCGGGTTCGGGTCACGCGAGAGTGGGGTGTTACAAGCTATGCACAGGGATGACTAATTAAGTCACCCCCGTAACTATCCACGCACAGGAGTGACTAATTAAGTAACCCTCGTGCCTAGCGTTAAACTTAAATGATAGTCATGCACGGTGGTGATAAACTTAAATGATAGTCATGCACGGTGGTGACTTACTTAAGTGTAAGTATTGAACTTTTAACTTGCTTTAAATGTTAGTCATGCACGGTAGTGACTTACTTAAGTGTAAGTATTGAACTTTTAACTTATTTTAAATGCTAGTCATGTATGGTGGTGACTTAATTAAATATAAGGATTAAACTTTTAACTTGTTTTAAGTATTTTTTAAAACTACTTTCTTGTCATTTATATAGATTACTGATGTTGTTTTTTTTCCATCTTGTCAGATTTACAAAGATACTGCTCAATTTCAAAGGAAGAGCTTTCCTTTCTATAATGAATTGATTGGGATCTATGGAGAAGATCGTGCGATTGAAAATGATAAACAAAGTGTTGCAGATATTTTTGAAGAAATGGAAAAGCAAGAAAGTGTAGGTGGGTCAAATGAAGGTGGTGAAGATCAATATGAGCATGGCTTGCATAGTGGGTGAGGAGGTTTCTTACCACACATTGAAGGTTATGATGAAGTTTAAATATTTTGTCTAGTTATTTAAAATAGGACCGAAACTTAATTTTTGTTCAACTAAATAACTTTTTAGCAATTTAAAGCCCTATGTTATATTTATTTTCAATATCGTTACATTGATGTTTTATATTGCAATTGTGACTATATAATAAATGCTAGCATGAGTCGGACCGAGAAAAATTAACCACTGCAAAATGTTAGAAAGTTATATGGTAAGAAGAAAATTAATAATAATAAGTAATTTAATAATAACAATAATATTAATAATATTAAAATTAGGAAGAAGAAAATTAATAATAATAAGGAATCTAATAATAATAATAATAATAATAATAATAATAATAATAATAATAATAAGTAGAAAATTAATATTACCCGACATTCAGAAAGATATCTGAGTACGTAGCTCACAAGGGTGGCATGCTAGAACAGTCACATCACTAACTTAATCATAGCATCATCATTTAAAAACATGAGTATCACAATATTTAAAAACTCAATTCCTCATTTTCATTTCATAAAACCGAATTTATATTGTAGCGTTACATACTTCGTCCTTATATACAATATCTCGGGTATATTTCCTTAATTCACATCTTATGATCATTCATAAATTATATCTTGTGAATTTTTTTTTCCTAAGTTTCTCAATCAACCATTTAACAATCCTTTCCTAGTGAATTTAGATGACAATGAAATTTAGTGGAGATGAAGGACAATGTGTGAGGAGCTTGTGGTTCAAATTTTAAGTCAATCAGAGGTCCGGAGAAGGAGTTATGGCCAAAAGAGTGAAGATTGTTAAAAGCCGTCAAATAGCAGTACACCTTCTCTGTCACGATTATACTTGTGCACGATTGTACAACTTTCTACTGTTTTCTCTCTGTCACGATCGTGCAAGTTTCTATTGTTCGTGCTTGTGTATGATCGTGCAACTTCTTGATGTTTTTTCTCTGTTACGATCGTGCTCGTGCATTACCTGATGATCCCTTATTCAAGCATAAATTCAGCTTTTCTCAAAATAAATTTTTGGATCAATTTTGCATGGTCATTTTGATAAAGAAATGAGGTATTTAGGCCTCATCCAAACACATTCGTAAACTGCCTGATCTGGTTTTATCGTGAGAACCAAGAAATGTGAGAGATGCAAGGAGTAGCTAAGGAAAGGAAGAAGACTCTAGAGAAAACGAGAAATGAGACGGTTAAAGAGTAAAGTGTAAAGAGGGCAAAATCGACATAAAATAAAAACTATCAGCTGATTGCGTTAAAACGTTCCTGTAGAGAAGCTTCTTCAAAATTAGCTGGTTGAGTTGAATCAGCCAACCCATCTAGCTCATAAGCAAACAACTCAAATAACTTTTTTATAAAGTCAACCAGCTGATTTGAGTCAATCAGCTATTTTTTAGCTACTTTATCATCTTTCTCGGGCCATGACGTGAGTTGTTTTAAGGTCCCGTTTAGTAAACAACTCACGTCATGACAGCCAACAACTAAACAGGGCCTTAAAACAACTCACATCATGGCCTGAGAAAGCCAACAACCAAACGGAACCTTAAAACAACTCACATCATGGCCTGAGAAAGCCAACGACCAAACGGAACCTTAAAACAACTCACATTATAGCTCGAGAAAGCCAACAACTAAACAAGGCCTTAAAACAACTCACGTCATGGCCCGAAAAAGATGACAAAGTGACTGGGGCTGTTCTAAGTTCTTGCATTTAAGCACCGTCCATCCACTCACAAAAAAGGGGGGAAGCCATCATAAAAACAAATTGGCGTATAAACTTGGGAAGAGAATCAAAAGATATGACGACCTTTTTCTGGGAAAAAAACAGGAGAGAATGCGAAGGAGCTATGACTTCATTGGTCTGTATTCATGCCGTCACTTTTTCCATATAAGATAAATATAATAATCTTTTATTTATTTAAAATTTAATAATAGACTTTTGAAAATTCTACTATATAAATAAGTTTGTATTCTTATCATGTATTAAAAAATAAACTCATACACTTTATTAATGGTAATAAAATAAAATAAACATCTATAAATTAACATTTGATAAGTAGTAACTTTTACAATATAATAAATTCATTTTAATTAATTATTACTTCATTTAGTTAATAAATTTAGTAAAATCTCAATATTATATTAATAGAAAATTTTTAAATTTTATCTTCACAATGATTTTATGTTATTACTTAAACATCTAAAGTTGGAAATTGTTTTATATTTAAATTTATTGGGGATATCTGATTAAAAATAAAAAAACAAATTAGAAGTATTTAATCGGATTTGCATGTTTGGAAATTTCACTTTTAAAATTACCAAATACAATGTAAGCAGGAGCGAACACGTATAATGGAAGGGACCCAGAAGATGGGAAACGAGGATGCAGAAGTATCGAGGCTGGGAGCCGCACGTATGGGCTATGCCAGCTGTGTCCAGACAGATACCTACGTCACACATTCAGCCAAAAACCTTTTATGAGTGTTTTTCTTTTTGCTCGGCAGTAACACGAAAGTTAGTGTACCCACTGCTTTACGTCATTTTAACTTGTTTTTTCCCTCTTTTTTTTTTCTGGCGGCGTGTTCTGTTCCATATTGTCACGTGTAATCATGGACCCCACTTCTAGCTTTGCTCTTCGTGATTATTAATATTAGTTGTTAATGAATAGTCTCCTAGTCAAAACAGATCCTTCAGCTCAGAGGATTGTCCCCCTAGATTTCCCAATCCCGCTCGACTAAGAGGCGAGCTGCTCGTGATTAATCCCATAGTTAAGAAAATGAAAATTAAATATGTTTATTAAGAGCGCTCCAATCTGATATAATCCAATTAATCAGTTATCAGTTCAAATAATTGTACCCTTTTGTACTTGATGTAACACACTGCCAAAATAAAAGTTCATTTCTTGACATCACAGACATCAAGAAGAGGTAGGTACGAAAAGATTCGTGAACAACTGTCATCAACTTTTACTCTTTTAGTGGTCGAGTAATTGAGCCACCTTCACAGGAATCAACTGGTTCACAATCTCATACTAGCAATAGCTACTAATTACTAATTACGCTCGAGGAGGCAGTATACATTAATCAAGCCTGGACACAAAGATGTAAAATTCACATAAAAACAAGAATTCTCAGAGACATCGATTTGTCATTGGTACATTACAAAAGAGAGCTACAGTTGCCTGGAGCGGAAGCTCTATAACTTTTATCCATTTCTTGCCCGAGGGTTCACGCCACAAGCTTTTTAAGGATCCTGAAGCTGAACCAAACAGTGTTTTACATTGAATTGAGACGAGCCTTTGTAACATAACATAGCAGATCAGATCATATCAGTGTATATAAGAAGCACTGGTCCAAATCGGAGGCCCGGATCTTTATTGTCAAATTTAGGACCAGACGCGTACTGAGATGTTACCAAATGGAAAATATCGTTTGTCCTTTCCGCTAAAATATCTAACAAGTACGGATTTCATCCATGTTTGCGATGCGTCCGTTGAATTTGAATTCTCAAGTTGCATAGATACGAACTTTCTTCTTCTTCTTCAACCAAATTTACAAAGTCTTTCTTCAGCTCTAGTTCGTACTTACATTATATGCTATTTATGAACACAAAGATATACAAGGTCTTTATTTATGTTCTTTTTTAAATTCATTTTTGGAGGCTAATTAATTTACCACGAATGTACAATTTTACATTTTAAAAGTACGCTGCACGTGTGACTTAACCACCTGCGCACTTTAGTTCCGGTTCAAGCTATCCCACAAAGATGCGCACTGCCTTCTGGCAAACCCCACCCTTCCCTTCTCCAAGTCATACACAACCTCAAACCCCTGCTGTTGGTAATTCCCCAGGGTGGCCCCAGGACCACCACTCAATTCCGTCTCATCTCCACCGTTCATCAGCATCAAGCACCCAACGTTCCTCTCCTTCCCCACCCCATCGCCACGGTCCAAAAACTCGTAAAAGTAATTTCTCCTTGGCAGCCCCACACTCGATCCGTTCCCCACGAAATGTAACGCCACACCAGGCACACTCACTACCTTGTCGTAGTAATAACACGGACCAAGCCCTGTCTTGTCCTCAATACCTCTGGCTCGCTCGTAGAATCGGCTAACTCGGTTGTCAAACTCAGTCACAACGGAGTTGTACAACTTCGCTGGCAACATAGTGAAGGTGGTCCCAGAATCCACCACTACGCCACCGCTTCCGTCGCCGTGGACCCTTTTCAATAACTCCGGAGCCGGAATATTCTTCTTTCCAATAGAGATAGACTCCAATCCAACAGAGTAAAAATACGGGTGCTTAGGGTTATCTAACATTTCGGTGTACACAAAATCAGGTTTCACACTAGCATCAACACGTCTCTCTTTTTCACTATACCGGCCAAGAATGAGAGGACTCGGTTTACGAACTCGGTCAGAATCAAACGAGTGAGACACCAAACAGTACGAAAACTGGTTCCCCAACCTAGGAGAGAAAGAAGCGAGCTGTGCAGGCAAGGATAACACGCCACGACCGAACCCAGCTACCCCAACAGGCTCAGCGAGGGCAGAGTGAGCACAGCCAAAGGTGAAGTTATGGAGAACAAGTGGCGGAGCCGCCAATGGGAGTGTCTGTGCCTCACTATGAGGCTTCCGTCCCCATAAGCGTAATAAAACGGAGGGCAAGAAAATGATCGGCAATCGGACGTCTCTATGGACTCTAATGGGCAGTTGGCTATAGCGCAGAGGTCGGAAGTTGGCATTTTGGAGTGAGCAGCAGAGCATGCAGAAGACTTACAGGGGACAGTCTTGGCAGAGGAGGAGATTTTGGGTGTCGAAGAAGAATTCGTTTCAGTTGCTTTGTCTTCGCAGAGAATGCATTCAAAGGGCTGACAAGGAAACCACACAAGGTCGCTACCCGTGTCAAGATAAACAGAGATTGATTGAGGAGGGTGGGAATTGAGAATGAAGGATAAAGCATAGTCGCTGCCGGGAGATAGAGGCAGAGAGACCTGCCCTTGTCGGGATTGTTGGCGGTGCTGGTGACGGAAGCGAGTGGCGGAGCGATCGGAGGTGGTTTTGAGGAGGTGGTGCGTGGAGCTGAACTGGGTTTTGGATAAAGAGTGTATTAGAGGCATGAAAAGAGTCTTAGAGAATGAAACAGAGAGGTATGAAAAACAGAGCAAGAAACAGAGCAAGCAACTACGGGAGGTAGCCATGAGCAAAAATAGAGCTTTCACCAAGAGAGAGAGAATTTATAATTAGGCTTTGAAAAAAGGAGTGATAGATGGGGTGTATATAAGGGGGCTAAGCAGTGGAGGAGGAGGGTAGAGTGTAGGAAGGTTCTGGTAATAGAGACTTAATGTGTAAGAAGTACTGAATAGTATATAAAATGGGGAGATTATGGCGAAGAGTACACTTTCCCAGTATGAAGCAAAGCGGCTGTAACATGCTCCGGGATTTGCCCCGCTTAGGATAAGCATTAAGAGTCACTACATTTGAATGATGAGTAGGTTAGTGGTTTAATGATATACAGAGAAGAGGTTGGTGGAGAAGTGTATTGTTTAGGGACGATTAAGAATAATAAATCAAGAAGCAACGCTTCTCAAAAGTCAAAATTGAAAGTGAAGTCAATCCAAGGCATTCCAAGCCGGGTCCAGCAGTCAAAAGGTGGAGAAACATTAGCTGTTGTACTGAGTTGACCAAATGGGTTTAATGCGACAAGAAGTAGCTAATTTATCTTAGGCAGACAGATTTTAGTTAATTATGCCTGACAGCTTCATCTGCCTCTCCAAGTAGTCCTTTTGTTAATCTTTAGTTGATGACCATTGAACATATCTGCAGATGGTTTCTGAATTCTAACAGATGGTTTTGTTCTCGTAAAATAGCACAAGAATTTTTAATTTTTACAGAAAGATCAGAACTGTATTATTTAAGAATTCTCTTATTTTATAAAGAATGGACAGTGGTTAAGAATCTAATTAAACCAAGTCTCGAAGGCCTGTCTACGGTACCAGGAAACATTCTGTGATAGTAGCATAATAAGAGAGGAAGAGTATGCTAAAGAGTTAGCTAACTTTTCAAAGCATTGACTGTCTGACTTCAAGAGATTAATTGCCTCTTTCTCCTACACCAATTTAATGATTTTGCTTCAGTCATTTAATGTTAATTTATTAAAAAAAAAGAAAAGTCTATTAATAATAAGTGTATTGCATGCCAGTTAACTGCCAACAACTTAGCACTAATTGTTGCATTAATAATTGCACTAGGCGAGAAAGGGTGCTTCAATAAGTTTTTAATTAAGTTTTTATAAAAGAGTGTGTTTTAATCTTAAAATAGAGTTGGACTATTGTAAAATTAATATTGGATAACTTAGTATAAATAGGTATTGTTAGAAATTGTGAATAGGCTAAACTATTATTATCCAAACATTGCTCATTAATTGCAATTTGTATTAATTAAAGCATTATTCACGAACTAGTCCGAGAATTATGATTGGGTAGCTAATAGTGGGTTTAAAAGGTTGTAAAAGTTAGGTTTTGTTCGAGTAGGGATTCAACTAAATAGTACTCCTTAGATTTTGTTCAAGTAGGGATTCAACTAGATAGTACTCCAAATAGTGTGTTTTGGCTAGTCAAAGATGCATAAAAATTGTTTTGAGCTAATTTTAAGTATAACTAAATCATAATTGAGTTACGAAAAGAACATTTGGCATACTTGAGAGCTACTAAGAGCATTGAGATGCTAGACAGAGCATTTGAGCGTGGATATGTACATTTCATAATGTATATTAAGCCTTAGTTTATTAGTTTGATAAAAGGGAAGGTGTGAGTTGTATATGGTTATGCTAACTTAGCAATTAAGAAAGTTGCTTAGAATACACATTATGATGGATCTTCTTGAGCTTGAACAAGATTTATAAATGGATACTCTTGAGCTTGGCAAATATATATATTTCAAAGGTTTTTCTTCACCTGATAAAGGAAAGAATATAGTGAATTCCTATGTAGAGCATAAGAAGTGGACCTAGACGATTGAACTACTATGAATTGACGTTATCCCCCTTTGTTTACTTTCTTCTACTATTATAATGTTTCTTATTAATTTTTCATAACTATTCATTAGAATAGACAATTCATCCTTTAGTTTACAAATAGGACAAAAAATTAATACACAATTTATTTCCCCTTCATATGCTATCTGAGACTAATAATAAAAATAGTTGAAGAGCTAACTACTATGTGTGTATTTTTATAAGGATGATATATGAAAAATTATCTTTTTGGTCCATAATAAGGATGATATCATCAACAAAAGGTAGAGGGTTATGTTGTAAGAGGCCCAACAAACTTAGAAGGCAACTCATACTAAGTTTGTGTTAAATAGAGGGGAAAAAAAGGTTTCTCCCCAAGGCTCCACTAAGGTTATGGAGCTAACTTTCTCCTAGCTCGCTTTTTCTAAGGATATTGGAAGAAACTTAGACATAAGGAAGAGGTGTTCTCTTCAAAATATGACCTCATCATGGGCAACTGTGTCCTTGATCAACCTCTTGTTGGAAGTTAGATTTATAAGGGCATCATGTTAGATTCATAAGGGCATCATGTTTTTTTCTCCCCAAGCCTCCATTAAGGTTGTTGAGCTAACTTTCTCCTAGCTTGCTTTTTCTAAGGATATTGGAAGAGACTTAGACATAAGGAAGAGGTGTTCTCTTCAAAATATGACCTCATCATGGGCAACTGTGTCTTTGATCAACCTCTTGCTGGAAGTTAGATTCATAAGGACATCATGTTAGATTCATAAGGGCATCATGCTTTTCTACAATAGGAAATTGATAGAAAAGAACTATTGGGAGGTTATACATTACCAAGCATAAATGAATTTGATTAAGGCATAATTTCATTGAGCTTCATAGTCAAGTCATATATAAAATCCTTATGTAACACCCCATGTTAGGGGTTAGAAAATTTAGGAATTTTCAGTACATCATATGCTTTGCATAATTGAGTATTCGCTAATATGTGTATATGAATTTTGTCAGATACAAATAATTGTACATGCATTCATGAAATTTTCTAGGTATAATTGGTTTCTAAATGCAATTAAAAAAAGCAAATTGTGGATTATTAGCTTTAAAAATTTATTTGGAGAGTGTAATTATTATTTCATAATTTTTGGTGAATTTTAGAGAATTTCTGAAAAATTGGGATATTTTGGACTAATTATAGTGTGACATGTGGCAGTCTTATATAGTGACAAATGGCTCACATGCATGGAGCCATGTGTCACTAGGTTAATAATACACGTATGTACACTAGATCACTGTAGCTCTTGTTGTTCTTTGGAATGACTTTGGTCTTCACCGAAAGTATTCATCACCAAGCTCTCCTTTGTTTCACTCATCACCAAAACACTGTTTTGGTTCTTACATAAGTATCATCCTTTTTATCTGCTAGTGTTTGTTTCTGCTTCATTGTGCTGTTTCTTTCCAACCACCAAAATCTTGCTTGTTAATTTCACTGCTGGAATTCGGTTACAGACTCAAGTAAGTTATGTCTTAAGCTTTACTGAGTTTTGTAAAATGATTTTGATGATGGATTAGTGTTAGAAATGAATACATGCATGAGAAGGATTTAGCAGTAGAGATTCGGTGAAATGCATGTGGTAATTGACTTAAATGAAGAATTGAATTTGTGATGTGGGACAAGCATTAAAATGGAAAGTATAAGGTAATGAGAGGGAATCTAAATCTGTATAGGGCAAAAACATTTGGTAGTGCGATGAAGTTTATAAAAAAAAAGTAGAGAGAGAGTGAGAGAGTAAAAAAAAATGGTGTTGCCACATATGAGTTTTGTTTTGATGTTTGTGTTCATTTTTGGAGTTGGAGTTATTTAAGAGTAGGCAACTACAGAAACTAGACTTTTTATGTTGTAAATTGATGTTAAAAAAAACCAATGTCGAAAAGATGTAGAATGTTGATGTATAATAATATACTCTGTTTTGTTTTGTACTGAGAAATATGCAGAAGGTTATCTTGCTTTGTACGTGTATGAATTGGTTGGGTATTGTAAATGGTATTTTGGATGATGCTTGAATTGTACTGAATTTGAATGATGCTTGACTTGTACTGAATGAGTTTTAATGATTGGAGTAAACTAAAAAGGATACAAAAAGTTGAAAAAAAAGAAAGAAGAAGCAATGAACGCATATGCTCTGTTCCTACTCACTTTGTGGTGTATGAGAATGTTTGTGAATGGTTTTGAAATGATTTGAAATGAGTGTAAAGATAAAGAAAATAAATTTGGTGAGGTTCTGATATAGAGATGAGTTAAATGAAGGGATTGTATTGACGAAAATGGGAAGATACAAAAGATAGGAAGAAAGTGCAGTATATTGGAATGTGCGTGAATAGTGATATATGATGTTTAAATGATTATGTTGAATTTTGGATTTTTGGTTTGATGTGAGTTATTAAGCTAAAAGGAGAATAGGAAAGTTGGTTTATGTAATGGATGTAGTAAATATGAAGTGTAAAAGTGGAAAAAAAAAATATGGAGCTTTCGGTGGATAAGATGAAGTTTGCGTGCTAGATAGAGAAAAAGTGATAGTTTATATGTGTGGGATAAAAGCTAGATTTTTCATTGAACAGCCCTCAGTCTTTTGCCTATAACTTTTTCATCCGAACTTCAAATAACTTGAAACTTAGACCAATGGATTACTAAGATATTTTCCTTTCTCTCCATAAAAATTTAGAGTTATCTGAATTGATTTGAAAGTGATTGATAAGATGAAAGCGTATAAGTCTGCCAGAATGTTATGAATTGGAAATTTTCATGAACATGTTTCGATATTCTGATTATAACTTGAGCTGTAGATTTCTAAATGAGTTGATTTTTGATTCTTATTAAATTAGAGACATATTTATACAACGTTTGTGAAGAGGTAGAATTTTAATTTTGTCTTTAAGATTTTCAAAATTGTCATGTAAGTGAGTTGTAGCATAAGCTGAAGCACTGTCAGGGACAGAAATCATATCTTGTGATTATTGAATAAACTATATTGACATAGGCCGAATTAGGTTAAGTTATCTTGACTAAAGTTGTAACTTATTCTCTTAACTATAAATTGGTATAAAGTTCGTAATTTTTGGATATCTGAGCTGAAAGATATGAGTTGTGCAATTAGAAGGTATGATCATGTACTAGCTAAAAGTTCAAATGTGCATAGTCTGTGGTATTTTGTGCATAACTCATTGATTACTAAACCAAATTGGATGAAATTATTATCATTAGAAACTTAAGACATAGAGGAACAATTTTCTAGAAGAGAGTGTTACATAAATACATCATTTTCTTGATCTTATTGATTATACAAA
>JAOTAX010000197.1:33622069-33653903 GCA_025629825.1 Erythroxylum guanchezii
GTAAATTTTTGGTTTGACTTTTGGGCTTGTATCTGATATGTATATGTGAATTTGTTTGTAAGTTTGTAACAACGGTACTTCAGTTTGGTTTGAATTTTTCAGCAAGAATGTGCTAAGTACTATGTAATTTAATGTATGTTTACTTTAATTGTTTATTGGAAGTTTTCGTATGCTTTGAATTGTTGTACTGTTTTGTGTAGCATTCATATATCATTCCAGGGAGTATATGGGTGTTACACCTTATACTAGTTATTTTTATGGGCTTTTTAGTGTATTTTGGTCTTTAATGATAAAACTGGTGCAAAGATGGACAATCTCTCTTATAGCAACATAAAGATGACCAAGGCTTATAAAAAGACCAAGAAGAAGTTGAATTTGAAGATTGGGAAAATGGATAAGCATATTGAAGCCCTTATTATACTAAAATTCATAGTCCAATTGTATATTATAAAAAATGTATCTAATTGCATGTAGCCAAAATAAGTACTTTACTATGAAGGAGTACAAGATTGACATGTGTTATGACTTCCTCAAAAGCAAGTCTTTTGAGACTTTGGAAATATAATAACATGTCCATATTTTTTATTGATGATTTCAATAAGTTGAAGGAGCTTATAGATTCAAAGCATGATTCAAAGCATTCGAACATGGTGATAGATGTAAGCTATCTACATACCTAGAATCCATCCTGTAGCTTTATATCACCAAATATGACTTTATTGACAGTTTGAAGAACTTAAATGGTGAATCATAAGGTGAGATGTCCAAATCCAGAGATCCTCAACTTCCAAAGTGGCTCCCTTAAAGTGATTTTCATGTTTTCTTTGCTATATTTTCGGGCCTATACATTTCGTAGTTCTCCCTAGCTATTGAGGGATGCATTATAAAATTTTGATTTTTTGATATATATATATATATATATATACTCTCAACATCAATAGATAAGCTCCTTTACATTTGTCTTTTATTTATTCATGCTTCCCTAATTAACTTCGCAAATATTGTCATGCAATTGCTCTCAACATCAATATATAAGCTCCTTTACATTTGTCTTTTATTTATTCATGCTTCCCTAATTAACTTCACAAATATTGTCATGCAATTGCATAAAGATAGATCAGAGAGTGTTTTCTTTCTCAATAAAAATAGTTGCATAATCATCAACAAGTCATATCTACATCTTTATGAGTGTCTTTTTCCTTAGCTAAAACATATTATTGCATAATCGTTTTAAAGGCATATTAATGTCTTTTATGGCCATGTTCTTCCTTAAACAAGACATTGTTACGTAGAAATATTAATATTTTTTGCGACTGCAATTTTCTCCAACCAAAATATTTATTATACGATAGTCACAAAAACACATCAATGTCTTTTATGAGTGCATTTTTCCTTATCCAAGAAATCTTGTTATATTAATGATAAACTTAAGGAAGGAAGGAAATTTTAACCCTTAAGGTTTTCGCTAAAATTTAAGTTAGATCCTAATATTTGTCAATGTCTGAAAAGATTATAATATTTTACAAATTATATAATTTAGCCTTTAAACTGATGGAACCCTAAATTTTTGTTAGGTTTCATTAAAACTTATTAATATGGCTAGTTTTATTTTAATTTTGGAACCTAATAACTTTCCATAAATCCTTAAAAACCTTACTAGGCGTTTGGCTTGAGCACGAGATTGGCTATAGATATGGGTATAATAGTAGAAGGGGATGGAGATGGTTATGAAAAATAAACAAAATGATGTTTGGTTTGTAACTTGGGTTTTTGTATTAATACCAATAATGTTGTTTGATTTGATGCATTAATGGGAATGAAAGATAATAATATACCATTTTTACCCTCAATAAAAATGAAAATAATTTGCCCTTCGTATGTTTATTGGGGCTATCTCCATATGATTGTAAAAAAAATTAATCAGTTTTGTCAAGAAATTTTATTCTCTTGATTAAATCATAAAACGAGAATATATAAGAAAAAAAGGAGCAAAAGCCCCATTTACAATGAGATGAAACTATATTCTATCCAGTTCATTTAACATCAAATTAAAACAAGGGATTTCAGAAAATATACCTGGAGGAACAGAACAAAAAATTTGTTCATTGATGAGACGCGATAAGGCAGGATGGGAGATCGTAAGGAATTGAGAGGTGATAAGGAAGTAAAGAGAATGGTGGACAAAGGCTGGGGATAAAAGAGTAAAAAATAAATGTGATAAAAAACTTAGATTGGAATGAAAACTCGATACCCACCCCCTTAGTGGGTTTAGTAAATTCCTAAATTTAATGGGATAAATCCATTCCCCTGGAATTAAAAACCCCAAAGCAAACAATGTTTTTTACAATTATTCTGTTCCTTCGTTCCCAATCCCTTAAACCAAACGGTCCCTTAATCTTTTTCAACTTAGGGTTTTAAACCTATGAAGTCTGAAATCTCAATATGTTATTTGCAATTGGATCTAGTTTCTCTCTCTGTCACTTCTTCTCCCTATTTGGGGCTCCATTATTGCTTTTAACCATTAGGAGATTTAGCTTTGGATCAACCAGACAATTAGCAATGAAATAATAACATCCTCAATTGGATTTATATATGTTGCATCCATCACCTCTTGCATATAGATAAATTGCCCTTGAATTAAAAAAAATATATCATCATCATGTTTTTGGGCCTTTATTATAAACATAAAAAATAGTAAAACTTGAAAAGTAGAACCCTAAAATTGGTTAAATTATAAATTCATCCCTAGAAATCGATTGCATATTAGTTTCTAAGATCTTTTTATCAAATATAGACAATATTGAAATCCATTCACATTTTCCTAATTTAGAAAGCTTATAAATGCTATAATTAATCATTTGATTACAAAAATTATGAAAAGGCACAATATTATTCTCTTCTATATTTGGAAACTCTTACAAAAACTACCAACATCACAAAAGTGAGTGGTAAGGTCATAGTACTTAGAACTAAGTATGCAAGAAGGCATAAAGGATGTTAAAGTTGTTTCCTTCTTCATTTTGGCTGAGTAATCCTACCTCCAGTTAATAATTAGTCATTTAAAGAATTATCTCTATAAAAGAACAATTAGTCATTTAAAGAATTATCTCTATAAAAGAACATTTAGTCAGAATTCTAGATGTGGTGTGACATGCCCATAAAATAAAACGAATCTGATATACCTATGTGCCTTCAAATATTTCAATACTTTTTCATGTCTTATAAGATAGTTTTGTTAATCACCTCACTAAGAAATTTAGATGATAATGAGCTATATACACAAAGTACTATTTATTTGTAATTTGTTTACAAAAATTTTGGAACCCTTTGATATTAAATTAGACTCTATTATTTGTAACAATGATTAGGAGAAATCCATATCAACTAATGGTATTAATTTATAGGAGTAGCTTGATCATTCTCGTCATAATAGAGGCATAAACTTCAACATCAACCCATTTGGTAAACTAATTCATTACTACTAGTATGAACTTTACCAATTAAATGATCGTAAGAAAAGGTCCCAAGATATACATTCCTTATTGGAAAAATGAGATTAGACTGGATATAGATGTATAATCAAAGATCAACTTGTGGTGAAGATTAGAATAATGTTAACTTATATAACATTTCTTTATAAGTTCTTGTGCATCCATCTTTAAAAGATCTCCAATAAAGCTTTTTGATAATTACTGTGCACCTTGCAAATCTATTTTTGATTCTTTTTTATTCTTGGCATCACTTTGCAATTTTCTATTGTTATATAAGTTCATTTATTGTCCTTATTGACTCATTTTTTGGTAATTGAACATGGTTTATATGAAGTTCTAGGCTAGCAGGATCAACTATATCTTCCTAAAAGATTCCTTCATTTTAAATTTCTTATGCCTTAATTTTGATAGGTGCTCGATCATTGAATTATCTTTTTGAGGAATAAGCTAAATATCATAAGGTGCTTTAGTAAGTATGCCTTTAGTTGACCAAAAGTCTGTTGGCATTTTAGTCCTAAGTTGAATCAATTTTCTTGTCTGAGCACATGAAAAAAATGGATAATGATCAATAGACCATAAAAGAAACCTAGAAAAACTTTCCATCATCCTAGGAAGTCTTTGTACTTCTTTATTAGAGCTCATAGGAGTCATCATCTATATCACTTCTATCTTCTTAAGATTGACCTCTATGCTACATTATCTTACCATAAAACCAAGGGAATTCCCTCATGATATTTTGAAAATACATGTTTGTGAGTTAAGCTAATCCATTACCTATTGATAATTTCAAAGCATTAACACATATTTGTAATATGATTTTTTTTTTCAGATCTTTACTATTATATTAATGATATAGGCCTTCATATTCCTACCTAAATGAGGCTTAAATAACTTATTTATTAGCCTTTGGTTGGTGGCAACTGTATTTTTTAATCTAAATAACATCGCTCTATAATAATATTTTCTACTTTATGCTACAAATGATGTCTTTTCTTTATCCACTTCATACGTAGAAATTTGGCCATATCTTGGATATGCATATATGAAACTCAAACATTCATGACCTACTATCGCATATATAAAAAATCAATCTTGAGTAAGGAATAACTATCTTTTAGAAATGTTTTATTATGGTTAGCAAAGTCTACATACATTCTCCATTTCCCATCCACTTTTTTCTCCATTGTTATATTCGCCGACCATCTAGGACATCGATTTATCCATCTATTTCTTTATATGAAGTCATCTTTGTAATGTAAAAATTTAAATGTTTTATTTAATAGAATTAAAATTAGGTTAACATTTATCTTATGGATCGCCATCTATAGTTTGATTCCTTTCATGCCTTCTAGTTAATGTATGAAAATTTCTTCATACTTCCTTAATATAGCTTTCATCTGCAAGTCACCAACATTTTCTCCCATTTTCACAAATTTTGTAACTAGTGAATCTCATATATTCATCTCTACGGTATTAGATATCAAGGTGATTGACTTTAGTGTAAGTGGGAGTTTGTTAGAGAAGTGTTCTAAAGGCAATCACCTTTATCACTTATTGTACAAATCATTTTATGATTAATAAAGGCATTTTCCATTATTTTGATGTTCATGCATTTATGGATTTGATGTTGATCTTAAATTGGTTTAATGAAGTCCTTGATACAAAACATAGAATGGAAGAAACCATGATGACATCATGATAATGAGATTCCTATCATGTGTAATTATGTTAGTATCTAAACTTTTCCTAGTCATAGGATTAATGAAATGAGATACCATTAATCCGGATAAACTAGTACATGTCATACTCCTTGATTGGATCAAGCAGTAGATCTCATAATCTGTAGACATCAGTTGTTTAGAGTTAATATGTCGATACTTACTAATGGTTATAAGTACATTCGATTGACCTAGTATGAGATAATCATATGGATATTCTATTCCACTGTCAATGATAGTCTCATTATAGTAATGGTGTAAGTATCCTTTGACTTGAACTGCTCAAGGATATCTAGGATACTGATCTTGTGCTTTGACTCCATTCATCGGTTCCTTTTAGAGGTTAGTCATAGGGTGGTGATTGGGTACAACTTGAGGTATTCGGAGGTAATTGAGTAGTCAATAAAGGATTCACCACTCCTAATAGAAGGAAATGATACCTATGACCTCTTATCGGGATCATTACTCGAGAGTCTCTAGCCAGAGCAGATATGTGTCATGAAGAGAGTCTTCAATGATACATAGAGTAATGAGATCCTCAGGACAAGATCTAATATCACTTGGACTAGATGTGATGTAGTCAGTATAATAGGAGTTGACACTTTGACCATACTCTGAACCAAGGGGGTATAGATGGTGAAAGGACGAATTGTATAGCAACATTACATATAGAAGGGTTCGTAGTCAAACTACTGACTTTCCGATCAATTGGGGTCATGGCATGTTACTAGATACAGCTCTTGACTTACTTGAATAAATTGTTAATTCAAGTGGCCAATATAGCTGGGAACCTAATGGGTCACACACATAGGAGATCCGAAGAATGAGTAAAATGGTCTTGAATGGTGATTCAAGATATGAGAGAGTGTTTCGAGATTGTATCATGATGTGATCGTGGTAGAAAACGTTGTATGAAATGGATTAGAAACAATTATTGTTGGCTGCTAATTTGGTCATTAACTTCCCAAAACTTCCATTAATGCATGTTATTCATGGTCATTAACTTCCCAAAACTTCTATTAATGCATGTTATTCATGGTCATTAACTTCCTATAACTTTTGGCCTCTCATGTTAATGCATATTATTCATGACCATTAACTTCCCATAATTTTTATTAGTGATGGGGGTTATGGGAGGCCAAAGAGGGCAGAAAATAATCATCATTTTTGTGCATCTTGTGTAAGACACAAGTGAAAGAAAGGTTATTTCTTACACACACACTTTATTTTATCTCTAACTCTCACAAGAGTTCTTGTCTTTGCTAGCACAAAGAAAGAACTCTAGCTATCTTCTAGTGAGGTTTCATCCTTCTATGTTGGGCCCGGTTCCCGAAGCCCAACCAAGGTAGTTGGACCTTGTTTTCCGAGCCCAACTATCCTATTAGGAGTCAAAAGCATGAGCGGGTATCCTTAAAGGGTTATCTCAACGAACCCTCACTTGCTTTGAATCAATCTTTTCGAATTCAACTCCAAAAGCTACCAATTTTTGTGGAGAGGTGGGAAAATGTGTTAGGAATCCAATGCTTCAAGAATCACTCAATTTGGAGATCGGAAGAAGGGGTTATGGCCAAAAGAATCCAATATATTCATGTCCTTACTCCAACTGTACATATCTTGGCGCGATTGCCATAACTTTTGCTATGAGTGTTTGATTGCTTTTGTTTTTAGACCATTTGAAAGAGGATTTCGAGATATACAACTCTCATGAAGACCTCAAAGTGAGATTCGGCCCCTAAAATGATCAAAATCAGGATTTACTGCAGCTGTCCCGCTAATGTCCGTTAAACGGACATGACTGGCTTAACAGCCCAAATTCACCCGAGAAGGTCCGTTAAACGGACATCCATGTCTGTTTAACAGACATACACTGGGCTGAGGGTCCTTTTTCACCTGAGAAGATCCGTTAAACGGACCTAATGTCCGTTAAACGAACATGGGTGACCCAAAACTCCTTCCAAATCCTCTTCAATGCTTCCAACATCCATCCTAACACCAAATACACTCATAATCTTCCCAAATTCAACCCTTCAAGAGTAATAACACTCCTCAAACATGCAATTACCCATTTGAATGCATCAAACTCCCAAATCTCGACTCAAAAATTCATAGAGCACACAAACTCTCATCATTCATCAAAGCTATCATGTTCATACCTCTCTTACAACATCATCAATTGAAAAGCTCATATCTCTCAACTCCGATACCCAAATTTCACAAACTTTATGCCATTGGAAAGATAAGAGGATGAACTACAAAGTTCAAGAAGACCGTTTTGTCTAATAAAGCCCAATTCAACCCAGATTTCTCCAGGAAGCCAAAACACAATTTTCACCCATATGAAAACTTAGAAATATGAATTATACACCATAAGATCAAACGAGCACATGCACAAGGGAACTTTTTCAATCCTCAATTCATTTCCAAAATAAAATGAAGTTCATACAAAGTTTTCATACATAGCTTTAGTAACATGTCGACATTTCATCCAAGCCTTAATACAAATTACAAAATACATTTGATGCTCAATGTTCAATATGCTTGTAAAGCTATTCAAAAGTCTAGCTACTAACTTAATACAAAAGCTAACTCTCTTGAAATTGTCCAAATGCCTTGCAAGGATTCACTGATCTTCTCTATCTGCACCTGAGGAGTGCGAAAAAATATTGGGTTGAGCTTCACAGCTCAGTGGCTAAAATATTTATAGCCATTGGCGATGAGCCACACAATCAACCATATATGCATAATCATTCATATAAACATACACATCGCAATGAGAGTTCAACATTTACAATTTAATCCACATTTCATAATTCAAAACATCATCACATATGACACATTGGATGCAATTCACTTCAAAGTACAGTTTAGCACATCAAAATGTAAATGCACCACTAAATGGCTCGAGGGTTCTGTGAAACAAAACGGCGAAACCGAAGTTTACACCGTGAACGAAACGAGTCCCTTTTTTGGATCTTATGGGCCACAAACGGGCAGCCGGGAGAAGGCTTTTGTTGACGTGCATGTGACTACAAAACGGTTCCTCTCTCGCCCAAACACAATCAAATTTCATGCTTCATTCAATCATTCAAATTCTCATTTTCTCATGCTTTTTCTTATACAAAATGCCATGATTCAATTCAACGGCATAACATAATCATAGGCACAATTCAAGGGTTTTATCACAATATCATACAACATAATGAAATTTCAACATCACAACAATTCAAACAAGTCATTTAGCACACAATACATATACAAGGCATTTTGCTCATATTACACAACAACTATAAATAAATTACCCACCTTATAACTCTTGGAAAATCCAAATTCAATGGTGCCCTTCCTCTTGCTCTTGGGTAGGCTTTTGATTTCCTAACACAACCAAAATTCTATTAATTCCAATTCAATTGGAAATTCCCCCAAATTTCCATAATCTCAACAAAATGAAATTAACCCTAATCAAGCTCCAATTTAACCTACCCATAGCTCATCTAGGTTAGAAAACTCAAAACTTAGCTTAGAAACCCAAAAACCCAGCTTAGAAACCCAAAAACCCCATGGATCTCTCAATCATCTTCTTCCTCCAAGCATTCCCAACACAACACTCATTTCTCTCTCTAAAACTTTTCCATCACAACACAACAACCCATTGCTTAACTAAAGCATGAAGAAGATGATGAACTTACCTTGGAAAGCTTGATTCTTCTTCTTCCAACAAAATTTTCCTCCTTTCCCTTCTTTCTCCACGATTTTCTCTCCTTTCTTCTCTCTTTTCACGTTTTTTTCCTCTCCTCTTGGCTGCTCACGATTTTCTTCTTCTCCTCTTCTAATTTTTGCCCTTTTTGTTACTCCTTTTCTTCCAAAATTACGCCTCACTTACATGGCCTTTCCAATTTTGCCCCTCCTTCATTTAACTCAAGCATACTAACTACTTAAGCTACTCAATTCTAACACTTCCTTCTAATTCTAATTTCTAATCCTTCCCTCAAATTCTAATTAATGACCCAATTCTCAAATAAAATAAAAAATTAAACCATTAAACAAGCATAAATAACTTTTTAAGCAATTTAGAAAATTCAAGATCCAACATTCTATCTTCATGTGGACTTTCATTAGAGACGGTTTATGTTTATCATTGTGGTTTATGACAACCCAATGCAGAGAAGATTAAAGAATGAAGGAGATCGTCGAAAAGGTATGTAAACATCTTACATTTCATGTTTTTGTTTTCTATATCTATATGCATGAGTAGATCTAGTTTTTCAGGTTCCATTTTATTTTCCGCCGTGTATATTTGATATATATTATGCATGAGATGCATGATCGGAACCTTACAGTCCTCAAGATCAAAATGAGGATACAACTGCAATATCTGAGAGAAAGATTCCCAAGTAGGTGTAATAGGACCATCACATTTAATCAAAACTTCTAGCTAAAAGAACCCAGCATGCAATACACGATGCATATTTAGCACACGACGTGGCTGGTAAACTGGGCCAAGATCATTAGTCATCAAAGGTAAAGGAATATACTGCTGGGTAGGATCACCATCACATTTCTTAAGGAGAGAGACATGAAAAATGGGATGTAAACAAGATGTAGCAGGCAATGCTAGATGATAAGCAACATAGCGAATCTTAGACAGTACTTGGAAAGGACCAAAATACCGTAAACTAAGCTTTTGTGCTTTTCGTAGTTGCAAAGAATGTTGTCGATAAGGTTGAAGCTTGACATAAACCCAATCACCAACTTGAAAGGAAACCTCAGAGCGTTTAGTGTCAGCAAAGCACTTCATTCGATCCTGAGCATACTGCAAATTAACTTTAAGCTGAGCAAGAAGGGCATCACGTTCCTGAAGTTGTTGCAAAACATAAAATGGTATATCATCGGAAGGATTAACTTGAAGCAAGGTTGGAGGGTCACGACCATAAACCGCTTTAAATGCCAAGAGAAGTGTGAAAGGAGGAATTGTACCAGTATTTAGCCCATGGTAAATACTGAACCCATAGGTGTAGGTAATCAAAGACAAAGCAGCATAAGTTCATTTTGATGCAACGATTAAGAGCTTCAGATTGGCCATCCATTTGTGGTTGATAAGTCTAACTCATAGCCAAAGTAGTGCCCTAGAAATGAAACAAATGTTGCCAAAAAGTGTTGGTGAAAGTCTTATCCCGATCAGAAATAATAGAATGGGGAACACCTTAAAGATTGATAATGGTATTAGCAAAAATCTATACAATCTTCAACGGAGCCAAGTGGCAGTACTTAGAAAGTTGATCAATAACAACCATAATAATAGAAAAGCCACGTGTAGAGGGCAAATGAGTAATGAAGTCCATAGCATTATTCTCGCAAATTTGATTTGGAATGGGAAGTGGACTAAGTAATCTAGCTAGATGTAATTGAGAAACTTTTGCTTGTTGACAAACAGAACAATGCTGAACAAACGCTTTAATATCAACTCTCGTATTTTTCCAATAAAACTGATGAGATATCCAAGCAAAAGTTCGTAGAAAACCAGAATGCCTACCAACAACAGAAGAGTGAAACTCATGTAGAATTTTCTGAATGAGAGAATAGGCAGTTGAAGGAACTACTATGTGTCTTTTATATAGTAATAACCCATCTCAAACTGAATAACAAGACATGGTTAAAGGAGCATTGGTAAAATTAGCAAGTAAACCTTGCAATGTAGAAGAAGTTTTAAGCTTTATAAACATATCACTAATCAGAGAACTATGAGGTATAAATAAGGCAGACAAACATAATCTAGATAAAGCATCTGCAGCTTGGTTGTGTGCACCTAGTTTGTATTCAATAGTGTAATTGTAACCCATTAACTTGGGAAGAAATTGATGCTAGTCAAGTGTTTAAACTACTTGAGCAATCAAGTGCTTAAGACTTTGGTGGTCTGTGCGAATAATAAAAGCATGTCCCAAAAGATAATGACAAAACTTTGAAACAACATCTGTGATAGCTTACATTTCACGAACATAGGTAGATTGTGTACTTATTTAAGGAGAAATCTTTTTAGAAAAATAAGAAATTAGGTGACCATTCTAGCTCAAAACTGCACCAAAGCCATATCCAGAAGCATCTATCTCAATAATGAAAGGCTTGGAAAAATCAGGTAAAACAAGGATAGGTGGAGAAGATAAGGCTTGCTTCAATTGTTGGAAAGCAACTTGTGCTTCCTCGAACCAAATAAATTTATGCTTTTGCAGCAACTGAGTCAGGGGAAAAGCAATAGAAGCATAATGATGAATAAAATGTCGATAACACCCTGTGAGACCAAGAAAACCCCGTAAGGAGGTATCATTATAGGGAGCAGGCCAATCCATGATAGCTTTTATCTTTACACCATCTATTTCCACTCCTTTAAAGGCTGGGAAAAATCAGGTAAAGCAAGGATAGGTGGAGAAGATAAGGCTTGCTTCAATTGTTGGAAAGCAACTTGTACTTCCTCGAACCAAATAAATTTATCCTTCTGCAGCAACTGAGTCAGGGGAAAAGCAATAGAAGCATAATGTGAATAAAATGTCGATAACACCCTATGGGACCAAGAAAACCCTGTAAGGAGGTAACATTATAGGGAGCAGGCCAATCCATGATAGCTTTTATCTTTGCAGCATCCATTTCCACTCCTTTAGTAGAGATCATATGCCCTAAATATTCAACCTTAGGCTAGCTAAAAGAACACTTTGACAATTAAGCATATAGACAATGTTGCACCATTTGTTCAAGAACTAAGGCAACATGGTCAAGGTGAACTGTCGAAGAGGGGCTATAGATCAAAATATCATCAAAAAATATAAGAACAAATTTACAAAGAAAAGGTCAAAATATATCTGTCATTAAAGCTTGAAAAGTGGTTGGCGCATTGGTGAGGCCAAAAGGCATTACAAGCCACTCATAATGTCCATGATGAGTACGAAAGGTTGTCTTGGCTCGATCTTCTGCCTTAAGTAACACTTGTTGATAACCAGAGCGTAAATCCAACTTAGAGTAAACAGTAGAGCCATGTAATTCATCAAATAATTTATCAACAGTAGGAATAGGAAATGAATCCTTTACAGTAACAGCATTACGGGAGCAGTAATCAACACAAAAACGCCAAGGACCATCTTTCTTTTTAACTATTAAAACAGGAGCAGAGAAGGGACTATGGCTAGGTTAAATTAAACCTTCATTCAACATCTCTGTAACCATGCGTTCAATCTTAGCCTTTTGACTAAAAGGATAACGATATGGTCGTACCTTCACAGGTGGGGTACCCTGTTGAAGAGGAATAGCATGGTCATAGGTTTGGGAAGGGGGTAGGCTGTGTGATACAGTGAAAACCACCTTATAACATCGCAAAACTTCAAGCAAATTTGTAGGGAGATCAGATGGAAAAATAAAAGCATCAGAAGAGTAAGTATTAAGTGGAGTCGAAGATAATGTATACAACTCCAAAATAACATTGGTTGATAGTAGTCGCTGAAATGATGAAACTCAGCAGCAATAGGCAAAGTAGATTTGAAACCCCACAAAGTAATAAACTGCCCATTAAGAATAAATTTAATTATAGAAGTATGATAATCAACAACATAAGGGCCCAAAGTAGCCAACCATGATGCACCAAGAACAACATCAGAACCAACGATTTGTAAGACGTAAGTTCTAAATAATGCCTTCACTTTCCAAGCAATTACCATTACCAACAAGAACCTTGAAAGTAGGAGCAGGTTCAATAGGCAAGTGCAAGTGATATGCAACATGGGGTGTAATAAAATTATCGGAGCTACCACCACTAAGAAGAACTTGAACTTCTGTACCCGCAATGGAACCCTTAAACTAAATAGCGGCCACCCCTATAGAACCTTGATAAGCATGGAAGGATAAATGTGGCATTGAAGAAGGCTCTTCAACAGAAGAAGAATCGGTAGGTACATCAGAATCTTTGGCATGAACATCATCGTTATCGTTAGGATCAGAGATCAGAATCATATACTGACGATTTTGGCATCGATAAGAAGTAGAAAAATTCTCATCACAATTGTAATAAAGGCCTTTGTCCCGTCGAATATGCATTTCCCAGAGAGTAAGTCGTTTAATTAGAGGTAACGACTTAGTAGACTGTGTAGGAAGTAAAAGGGAAGGTGAAGGCCGCAACATTAGAGTAGTAGAGGAAGAAGAAGACCCATAGGTGGATGAGGTCGAAAAATTTGAGCCAAATGAAAGGTTTGTTGTACGAGAGCGGATTGAAAAAGGTGTGAGGGAGTCTTTGTCATCAAATAGAAGAGCGAGGTCTACTATACGAAGCAAGGTGGATGGAGACTGGACGATGACATCCTTTCGAATATGAGTTCTTAAACCACTAGTAAAACAGTCCAAAAGAGTGTCATCAGACACACCTGTGGCCCGATTGGCCAATATCATAAACTTCTGCTAATAAGCAGCAACTGAATCACTCTAAGAAAGTTTTAAAAGTTGGGCACATAGGCAATTAAACTGTGAGGGCCCAAATTGATGTTCAATTGCCAGAGCTAGTAAAGCCCAAGTAGGAATTTTTTGGGAATGTTGAAGCAACTAAAACCATGGAACTACTGCACCTTCCATATGCACTGCCGCAATGGTTAATCGTTGATGATCCGGTGTGTCATAATAAGAGAAGAATTGCTCTACCCAGAAAATCCATTTGAGAGGATGAGTCCCATAAAAACAGGAAAAATCAAGTTTCACTTGCCGCACATGCAGAGAGTTGGAAGAAGGATGAATGGATGTTGCACTGGTGTCCGAAGTGTTATTCGGAGAAGAACGAAGAAGGTGTTCCATAGAATGGAACAAAGACTCTAAGTTTTGGGAAATCGAGGCCATAGATGCCTCCAATTTATCTATGCGCCCAAAGGAAGTCTCGAGTCTGTCTAATCTGCCAGCATATAATTGGGTGTTCTGGTCCACCAAATCAGAAACTCACCTCAAACTTATTGGAGATATCTTTTAGATGTGTGTTATCAGCCATAGCAATGAAATCACCAAATTGTTATGATTAACCTGCAATAAGAATTAAAAAAAGAAAAGAACAAGAAGTGGTACGTAGCAATATGATTTTTTTAATTGGTAAGAGTCAGATACAATGATGTTTCAGATAGGAAGAAGAGAATACAGACAAGAAGGTTCATAATTAACTTTTCTCTCCTTTCCACACTAACACGCTTGTCTCTTTTTAAAACACTAATCTCTTAACTTCCGATGTAACTGGCGTCTACAATTGTTGTGCCTCAAGACACTTGGCAATTCTTCACTTTGTTGCAGATCCTTAATTCTAGGAACAGATGCCACCTCATGGTTGGAAGTTTGACCTTGGTTATTTTGTAATATGACAGTCAGCCACATGAAAATATGCCCTGCACCACTTAGTACCCCGAATAGACATCATCGTCTTACCTATCAACAGTTTTGAACACTTATATTGACTTTGAAGCATGTTGACCGGTTCTTTGATCTATTCATACAAATTACGAATATTATATGACATCCTTCCTACAGAGTTATCATGTCAATTTTTTGCTTGTGAGATTCTTGTTCTTGTCGAATTTCCTATCATCAAATCTTTTGAGTATGTTCATTGTAATTTCTGGCCTTTCACTCGTTTCCTACATCAGTCTCAATTAATATATGTACATATCTATAATGTTATTTCACTGAACTTTTCATTAATGATTTGACTATAGAATTGTAAAATCTACGCGAAAGATGATCTTCTTTTATTTATAAGATTATTATCGTAAGTAATTTCACTATGATATTATAATTTTTAGGGAAGGAAAGATAATAAGTGTATTGCTCACTTGGTAAAAGAATTTCTCTTTATTTACATAATGTAAGTGATGGTTAGAGACCTAATCAAATCTCATACTTGTTTATAGGCATAAGAAGCATTACATGCTAGGGACGTAGTTAAAGGAAGAAGCGTATGCGATGAACTGTTTGATTGCAAGAGATGGGTTCAAATATTGGTGTATATCATCAAACACAATGAAAGCTGTAAAACGAGACATAAGAGTTGCATGAAATCCAACAACATTGAAATTTTATTCTTTAATTTCAACATATTAAAAATGAAAAATACCCATTTAATTTAAGTAAGAGCACTGGTCCTGCGTAATATGTTTGAAGTTATATACATAAACTTTTGGTAATTTTACACAAAATTTAAATGAATCGAGCTTTATTTTAGAATCTTTAATTCCATAGCATTGAGCCTTCAGCCCTATTTTATTTATTATCTTGATTTATTTCTAAAGAAGTCATTGATAATGCGATCACTCTCATACTGATATCACTGTCATAAGACAAGAATCTGTAATGAAGATTGAGAAAGTTAAAACGAAAACAAATAGATGACCTCTTTTTCTTGGATTTCTCACAATAAATGGTCTTCTTCTTCTTCTTTTTTATTAAAAGAAAGATCCACAATACAAATTGCATGATAAGTCTAGGGAACAGACTCCCGACATATCCTCTAAAAGGATAAAGTGACACCCAATGGGTGTAGTATAAAAATAGTGGTTCCTAAATCAAAATGTTCTACGAAGTTCACTAGCCAGTCAGCACATTTGTTGCTCTCTCGATAGATATGTCGATGCACCACAGTCCAGTTTCGAGTAAACAATTCATTAATTCCCATGGCCAGAGGATTGAGAGCCCTTGATCGGTTAGCTGAGGAAGACAAGATATTTAACACCACTGAGGAGTCCACTTCGAGTTCGATTCGATGATAACCTATATTCCAAGCGAGCGTGAGCTCGGAAAAAATTCCCCAGAGTTTCGCAGACAATGCTGAGCACCAGCCAATATTCTGGACGAAGCCTTCAAGCCAAGCGCCTTCAATGCCACATAGGAGGCCCCCTGTTGCAGCTGAGGACGAGGATCGTTTACATGCTCCATCCGTATTTAATTTTACCCACCCAGTAGGAGGTTTGCACCATTCGATAAGTTGCTCCCATCGAGTTCGACGACCGATCTCAGCTCTATTTTGCCAAACAGATGACTCGGTGGTCTGATGTGCATAAGTCAAAACATTGTAGACTGGTGAGAACGAATAAACGAAATGCTCATCAAATAGGGCATTATTTCTCAAAGTCCAAAGGAGCCAACAAGTAGTACCAAAAAGAATCGACCAATCATACCCAAATACTAGTCGATGATGTTGGAGATTGTTAGTTAGCCACTCCCGAGTTGGCAGAGTGAAAAATTCAGCTGAAACTATTTCGGGGGAGAAAGTGTTCCACAAGTGGCAGGCTTTGACGCAGTCGCGCACTACATGCAACGAGTATTCTTCGAGATGATTGTGATAACACGCTTCATCCGTCGTGAATTGTTTACGGATGTGTTGTTGGTTCGAGAGTAATTTATCGTGTGCAAGGACCCAAAGGAAGGAGTGAATTCGTTACGGGCCCTTCCATTGCCAAATTGCTTTCCAAATTCCATTAGGTGAATCGTCTGCATGGTCCATGATCATGGAATAAGTTAAGGCGACAGAGAATTGTCTATTGTCTGAAAGGTCCCAGATCAGCTTATCCTGTCCTAAGTAGGGTTGAGGGGGAAAAGTCCCCGCTATAGCCCTACAAATAGCAGCCGGAAGGCAAGATTGAAAGGCTTCCCATTTCTAGATATAGTTAGTATCCATAAGGTGTTGAACCCGGAGATTTATCGAAGCTTAGGGGATAGGGGTTGTTGCATGGGAAATAAGAGGTCCCACACCCTCCACCCAATGATCTAGCCTGAATCAAGTCCCAACGCCATCACAGATCATCCATTTCATGCCCTGGAGAACAAGGTGTTACATCGCCTTTATACTCTTCCAAATCATTGATCCACCGGTTGCATCAAACAAAGTGGGAAGGTTGTTGACATCAAAGTTATACTTTGTAGAGAGAACTTTTACCCATAGCGCATTAGGCTTGGAAATCAGCGACTATCCTAATTTTCCTAAGAAGGCATCATTGGTTTCTTGGATTTTTCGAATGCCGAGACCCCTATCTCTTTTGGTTTGCAAACCGTCTCCCAGTTCACTAAGTGAATCCTCTTTTTTCCATTAGACGAGCCCCATAGGAATTGTCACGTTAGTTTTTCTAGCTCATCACAAAGGTCTCAAGGAAGACGAACCATCTACATTTTGTAACTAGGAAGGGTCGCGATAACTGATTGAGTCAAGGTGATTCGGCTGGCAAATGACAAAAGATTGGCTGACCAGCCTGATAAGCGTTGTTGAACCTTATCAAGAATGTGTTGATAGGTTCGTTTATTAACTCGTTCATGCAAAAGTGGCACTCTAAGATATCGTCCTAGATCACTTGTTTGTTTAAAACCCAATTCGCTGCTAAGATAGTGTGTCTTTGAAGGAGGGATATTCTTAGAATAACAACAACGAGATTTGGCTTGACTGATGTGTTGTCCTGAACAAAACTTATTTAAAATGTCCCGAATTACGTGCACTTGATCTATTGAGGCTTTAGAGAATAGAATGAGATCGTCGGCAAAGAACAAGTGAGAAATAAGAGGTCCATTCCTGCTTAGTCTAATAGGCTGCCAGCGTCCCTTTGTCACTGAATAGGCAATTGAGCGACCTAGTCGTTCCATACACATAACAAAAAGGTAAGGCAAGATAGGGTCAACCCTTCGAATACCTCTAGTGGGACTAAAAGCATCACTGAGTTCACCATTCCAATTCACTTGAATAGAGACCGAGGAAATGCACTTCATAATAAGGGTGATTAAAGAGTCAGGAAGCCCAAGGTCGGTTAGTGTATCATGGATAAATTCCCAAGACAGCCTGTCGGAAGCTTTTTCAAGGTCCACCTTAATGGCCATTATCCTTTTCCGTCCAATTTTCCTTTTCATTGTGTGGATGACTTCTTGGGCAATGATAATGTTATCAGTAATCAAATGCCCTGGGATAAAACTGCATTAGGTTGGAGCTACCAGATCGTCAAGGTAAGGTTTGAGTCGGTTAACAGTGATCTTGGTAATAGCTTTGTAGATCACAGAACATAACGCAATCGGTCTGAATTGAGTAATAGATGTGGGAGGCGGAATCTTTGGTATAAGAACCATAATGATGCGATTCAGTTCAGATTCCCAGACTTCATGTCAAAAGATGCTCTGTATAAAGGATGTCAGAGAGGGTCCGACTATGTCCCATTGTGATTGGTAGAATAATGCGGTGAAGCCATCATATCCTAGAGCTTTATTAGGAGCCATAGTAAAAAAAGTCATCTTGATTTCGTCAAGGTTGAGAGAACATTCCAATTTCGAAATAGCTTGGTGAGATAGGGGAGGGAAGAGACCAGTGATCAGCTGGTCTGTAGAAGGCTGTATTTTGGCCGTATAGAGTTGCTTAAGGAAAGTCTTTGCTAGTCTACTGATTTACGTGGTATCCGAGACCACACATCCATTTCCATCTTTCAAGGATGTAATCCTCACATGCCTTCGTCAGGTTATGGTGATAGCATGATAGTACTTGGTATTCCTGTCACCCTGACCTAACCATTGGCTTCGAGATCTTTGGTGCCAGTAGAGTTCTTCTTGATAGAGAACCTATTTCATTTCAAAACGGAGATATTCCTCCAGCTCTCGAAGAGAAGTCTTCGTCTTCGTCTTCTAGTTTTTTTGAATGCCTTCAAGTCTAGCCATGAGTCTTCGTTTCCGTTTGAAGATGTTGCCGAAAGTCGTAGAGTTTCAATGTTGTAATCGTTTCGAAAACTTTCTAGCAGGTCCACTCATGTCAAATATGGTAGGGTTCCAATTCTCAACTACAATTTGGTTAAAGCATTCATGAGTCAACCAGGCGGACTGAAATTTAAAGGGTCAATGTGTTAGAAGAGAATTCCTGCATTTTTGTAGGGTAACTAAAGAGGTCGATGGTCTGATTTCAGGAAGGGGAGGTGAGTTATTGTTGTGTTTTAGAAGGTGGACTGCCAAGAATTAGAGCAAAAAACTTTATCTTATCTGGCGACAATGTGTCCCCTTCTCCAAGTGAATTTTGGACCTGAAAACCCTAGATCCTGAAGATGATAACTTGGCACACAGTCCCGAAATTGTGAGTTGACAATTGGTTAGAGTCGAGAACCTCTATGTTTATCATTGCTCTCCAGCTTGGCGTTGAAGTCAACACCCAAGATCCATGGTTTAGAGGTAACCCTAGCAATTGTACGCAAATACATCCATAAAAAGGGTTGTAAAGAATACACAGGGTTAACATAGATGGCAGTGAAGTCGAAAGAGAATTGGTCCCATTCGATATTAGTATGCACGAATTATCGATGAGCTATCAGAATGCGGACCATAATTTTAGCTTTCCATAATAGCAAGATAACACCTCGAATAGCCTTCTGGTTCTACCCTAAACGAGTGCGCAAATCCCAAACTTCTAATAACCTTCATCACTCATGCCCCACTTATTCTTGGCTCAACCAACACAACAAGAGGAAATTTATGAAGTTGAATGTAGTTCTTGATGATGGGCTTGAAGGTCCGACCTTCAACCCTCTGGCAATTCCATAAGAATATCGATATGAAAACAGAGTAAAAGGAAAAAACCATTAAGCCTAAGTGTTGGCTGAATTGTCAGTCGGCACCTGACACTGGTTTGTCATATGAATCTATGGAGTCTCGTCCATTTGAGTATCAGAATCATTGAGGGTTTTAGCTTTGGACATCGAATCTTTTTCAAGATCAGGTGATCTCGAGATGGGGTAATATGTGTTTATTGGGTGACGATGTCGATGCGGTATTATGACAGTTGTCAATTGGATCCTCCTCCATAGCTCCGTAACTCGTTTCGTATTGTAGGGGCAGAGTAATGGAATGATCGTGTATAACTACATCGGCATATGAGGGAATTGAGATGGCCACGTGGTGATTGTTAATGTGTGGGGTCTCTGTCATTTTTGGTTTTGACACAGTTGAGGGTATATTATGCTACGATGGGGCCCTGTGGGTTAGCTGTGTGGGCTGGGTCTCACCCGGACGGTGCGTATTGGCTTCTATGTGGACATTAAACGATGGTTGTTTGGTCCTATTCTCACTTAGCGTCTTCTTGTTTTTGGTTTGCACTAGTGTGTGGTTCCTAAACGGCGTAGGGTTGCTTCTGCGTATACCTTGAGTAGTTACCAATGACTCATTTTATGTCAGAACTGTATACCTTGAGCCCCTTAAGCCCACGTGGATGGTGCTGATCGTCCCGTCGCTTCTCGGTACCGTTGTGGTGTTTAATGGCCAGCGAGGGCGGTGTTGGACTTGAGTCCATAGTTTGTATGCCTCTTTCCTGACGCTGGCAGAGGACGATTCGCCTTGGTTTTTAGTGGGGGTGGCTGTCTCCTTCTCTCCGGTGTTGGCCTCGGGTGGTGTATTCGCAGTCGATCATATGGGACAAGCCGTGGTTTCTTGTATGACCATCCCACAGGAGAGGCAAATCGGGGGCAAACCTTCGTAGGCTACTTTAATGGGTTCACCGTCTAGCTCTACTACTGAACGAAGGGGGGAGTTGATGTTAATATCGACGGCAACCCTCGCAAATTTACCCCTTTGCGATTGTTGGGTATTGCCGTCGATCTTGCCCGTGTGTCCTACTAAATTGCCCAAGACTTTGAGTATCGAAGGACGGTACTTGGCGACAAATAGTTCGGGGAAGTGAACCCATGCGACTACGTGCGAGATTCTTCTAGTAGATGGTCGGAATTCTGGGTGCCATGGTTGGATGGATAGAGCGTGATTAGAGATGATCCACAGCCCCTGTGTGAGTGTTTGGAGGTAGTCGTCTTCATCTACAAAATTGATCAGGTAAAAGTCATTTTCTATGTCGACAATTTTCATTGGTCCCTTAAGTTTCCACATGGAGAGCAACCGTGTTTTAAGCAGATTGAATCCTAGTTTTCTGCCTAACAATTTGATCACAACAGCTTCTTCCCATAGTTTGTCCAGTTTGCCTCTGAATGTGTTGGACAATTCGACACCCATGTCGTAGTCTCCTTGGACCATAGTAATATCCCCCTCGGCAATCTCTATTGGATCCTCTTCAGGCCATTCTAGTTCCCTTATTCCAATTCCATGATCTGGTTAACTGGTGAGTGCTGTGCAATAACTGGGTGTTTGCTCTGTGGAACTGGTGCAAGAGAAGGAGGGGCTTCGTCCCTTTCATAAATGCGGACTTTTTTGGTAGCATGCCCATCGTAACCATTTGCGTTGAAAGAGCTTTGAGAAGCCATTTGCAACGCAAGCCTTTCTGTGTGTTTTTCAAAGGTTTTCGGTTCGCTTTGATAACAAATCGGTTCTCAGAATTTCAAACTTTCAATACCCATTAGCGTAAATGATCTTTTTATATCACGTGAAGATTGCCATAAAAACTTGAAACGTAGCGAAAACATTTAGGTCTCGTTTGGTTGGCGGGAAAGTAAAGTGAATTTGAAATATAATTCCTTGGAAAATAAATCTATAGGAAAGTAAAGATATTCACATATTTGGATACTTATAAAAATTCTAATAGAAAAGTTGGGTAGATTCTTATTATAGTGTTTGGTATGTAACTGTATTATGTAACTTAATTTTGACTTGTATTTTCAATTATATCCCTACAAACAGAATAAAAATTAAAATCATTAAATAAGGAAAAATATAAACCTGAAGATTGCCGATTGAAATTTCTGAGCAAAAATATTCAAAATCCAAATACTAGCCGATACCGAAAATTTTAAAAAAAGGGGGGAATGTTTTGCAAAATTTTAAAATTTCCCTCCCTCTCTCTTATCTTTCCTTCCCCCCCTTTTCAAAGTTTTTTAATTAGTTATTTTCTTTATTTCAACTTTTACAATTATTGTGAATTTTTAATTTTTGTTTTTAAAATAATAATAAATATTTTTATTAATAATAATAATTATAAATTAAATCAAACTTACAAAGAATATTTTTATTTAAATTTATTTTAATATTTTATATAATATTTATTACAAAGTATTAATAAAACATTTTATTTTTTAAAAAATAATTTAAAATTATTATTTATAAACTAATATTTATTTTATATATTTTTAATTATTAAATCAAAATTTATTTAAAATTTATATATTTTAAAATCTCAGAATTGAGAAAGAAGGAAAGGTTAAATTGTTTAGTGTATATTTTAGATTAAATTCTTAAAGAAAGTAATCTAATTATTTAAGCAAATCTTTTCTACACGTCAAAGTAACGATTGACGCAAAGGATAAAGGAATTTGGCCACACAAAATCGAAAGCAGCCATCGTAGTTTGGTTCAAAGAATCCAGTTATACATATAGCTGGAAACCCATAACCAGATAATTAGTTCCCTTCATGAAAATGACGTCCCCCACGTCTCAACCATGCTTCATTATTTTGTGCTTATTCATGCGTGGCTCCCCTCAATTCAGGTCTTGGTGAGCGCCAGCTACACATTGGTCCCAATCTTACTAACAAGTTCTACCTACGATTTAAGTTCTTTTTTAGGCTTAGAATTTTGGTATCCACCGTCCTACTGGCCATTTTTCTAGTTATCAGATCAATGATTATAGCTTTTGTTACAAGAACTTTTAAGGCGTTTGTTGCATAAACTTGTCTAAAAGTTGTTCAAACCTAATTAATGCATTGCCTATTCTTGAGGATGCAACATTTGGTTTGGTAGGTAACGTAAGATACCTTCTTCTTTTTTTTTTAAATATTGTACTTGCAAAAAGTTTGGTGTTTATCTATATCCCCAGAACGCTATGATTCAAGGGATATAGATTGCAATTCTTTATTAGATACCTAACTGAGCCAATAGTTATGTGGACCAAGCCCCATAGTAATACGAAAATGATGTTTTGGACACAGGAAAGCAACCATTTATGGATGCCGTAGTTGAGATTGCAGCCTAATAATTAGTTTTGGACTTTACGCTAGGCCTACGATCATTTATATTCTCCTGGATGTATAAATACGTTGTATTCTTCTAATGTAGCATTATCGAAAACAATTCATAGTGAATAAAAATCTAGCCGCCCGTGAACGTAACCATATTTTGGTAAATCACATAAATCTGTGTGTATTTGCTATTTTCACACTTATTTCTTTAATTATTGTGATTGATCATCCGTAACATACCACTAATCTAAACTATATTTTAATAAAAATTCCCGACCGCATTTTTATTCACAGAAGACAGGTTTGCAAACTGCAGAAAGAGATAGAAGAGCCGCCTTGAAGCTGAAGAATATAGTTCACCTGTGGGATCGGTAAACTTAAAAAGGTCTCTTGATGAAAATTGCAGAGCCTGAGACTGGATGATACCCTTAACAGTAATAGAACTAGGAGATGCAATGTGAGAGATTGTAACACAACATGTGAAAGTGTGAACAATGTTACTTTAGAGGTTCTACTAGCTGTATTTGATCTCATTACACAAAATGCGTGAGAGCTGGCTGAGTTTTTTGCGTCTTTTGGTAACTATCTGTCATCGCCGTCAAAGTCCTTCAATGAAAACCCCATTTCTAAATGGCAATGCTTATGAATACGAATGAAGATGATTCTAAAGGTCATACGAGTACTTTATCAATTCTTGCCAGGATGATACCTTGTCGTGGGGTAAAATAAGAGAGAACATCGCCAGTCATGAAACCTCATCCGTATTTATGCATGCTAGCTAAATGTACCTTAGTAATTAATTAAATGTAACACCAAGTACATATACAAAAGATTGGGAATCTAGTTTTTGGTTGATTTGGTGATAGGATGATTGGACTGCAATGCTTTTAGGCTTTTGCTTTGGAAATTCATGGTAACTGCATAAGCTCTGGGCATTGGCAACAAGCATTATTCACATATTCAAATTAAGAGAAAGTAAAAACGAAGAGCATCCTCCACGCTTTATGAATGCTCAGATGATCCTTTTCGTGCTACTCTTGCTTACTGTTGGGTGAGTTTCTCTCTTACATGGAGAGTAAATTGTTATATGGCCTATTTAAATGATTAATCAATGGTCCAAGTGGATTATGTCTATAGTAGACAACAAGCCCACTAAATTCAAGTCCAGTTTTTGCGTAATGACATATTGGTTAAATATGGCCATATTAAAAGGTACTTTGGACATTCAATAAAAGCATAAGACAGATTTTTCAAGATAAAGAAGCGGAGCTACGTGATTAAGGGAGGTGAAAAGAACCAATTTTGGGAAAAAGGAAAGAAGAAAAGAAGAGCCGGACAACTTTTGATTAACTGGATAATGGGATTATAAAACGTGATTTGATAAAGCTGAAATTTTGCAAGCATATTGAGGACTCATTTACCAAGTTCTACAAGGTTGATCATGTTTGAGATTACTTTTAAGATTGTTTGTCATTTAGTTGTTGTTAGACGTGAATTTTCTTCCTTTCCTCTGAGTTTGGTTTCTACGGGTGTGGGTGATGACCATGATTATGTATACAGTTTAATAATATTTGGTTTTGGTACATGTTAATGTACTTACCGCTTGTTTATGAGTAGAGAATACTTGGTGTAAATTTTCTTGTTGATTGGTGAAATTTTTAGTGGACTTTGATACGCAGTTTTTTTCTTTCACATTGGAAAGTTTTTTTTTTCAAACGTAAAATTGTGGTGTTTTGTGCTTGATTTGCAGCAATGACTTCATGTTGTTTGTTCTATTGGTGTTTAATCTTGTCACGAAAAAAGATTTCCACAGTCAGAAAACAGCACAACTTGCAACATTTAAAAAACGTCACAAAATCTTAAAAAACGTCATAGAATACAATTTGTGACGTTTTAAAAAACGTCACAAATAACGTCGCTAAATGTGGTGTAGGCAAAAGGTTTCTGCTACATTTCTTATAAAACGTCACGAAAACATGGACATTCCGTGCCGTTTTAATTAACGTCACTGAAAGTTTGGTCTTTCTGCGGCGTTTTTTGAAAACGTCACGGAAAATCACATTTCGCGATGTTTTCAAACGTCGCGAAATGTTGCTTTCTATGACGTTTATACAAAAATGTCGCAGATAGTTGAATTTCGTGACGTTTCTAAAAATGTCGTGGAAAGTCACTTTCCGCATTAAAGAATAATTAAATAAATAAAATTTATAAATAATATTAAATAGTTATTAAACAAATAAGATTTAAAATTTTTGTATTTTAAAAAACGTTGCGGAATGCCATTTTAATTATTTTTTGTTTAATTATTATTTTTTTCATTTTTTGAAAATCATTTTAATTTAATAATTTTTAATTTTAATAATTATTTTAAAAAACAAAATTTTTAAATCTTTTTTATTTAATAACTATTCAATATTATTTATGAATTTTATTTGTTTAATAATTCTTCAATTTTTTAGGATATCATTAATTTTAATAATTATTTATATATCACAAAAATTTCATACATGCAGACAATGTATTATTTAATTGCAATTCGCAAACATGTCATAATACACTAATTAATATCAAAAGTACGTCATAAGTGTATAGTAAATAGTCATAAGTATATAATGTATCAATATGAGTACATATATCTAACCTAAACAAATATTATGTATAGAACATAAAAGTTCCAAGAGCTTTTTTTGTTATTCAAATTCAAATCTTTGTTGTTCGACTTCGGTAGTTAGTCGATCCTGCATTTATTCAACTTTTTTATTCAATTCATCGACTTGGAACTGTAACTCTTGATTAACCTTCTTCGAGTTCATCTTGAATTCTCTTTCTGACTGAAGTCTTTCCCTGTAGTCGAGGCCCAACTCCCATGCCAACAATGTAATCTGATCTAGTACCCAAGACTTTGTCGTACACTTCATCTTCTGTCATCGGATGACCTTGTTCTATTGAATCTGCCAATTCCTTACACATTAATCCCTGAAAAATTAAGAATTAATTAGATGCACAGTCTCATTTAAGAAATATTTGTAAATGAACTATGTACTCACCCATTTTTCTCTACATTCGGTAGTTGTCCATTGATTTTTACTTTCATCATAATGAGTATGATACCATAGCTTCATCCGGTCATACCCTTCTCCATCTTTTTCACTCTATTGTATAGAAACATATTACTAGTAATATTTATTATAAATTTTGAAATGACAATTAAAGTAAAATATAATTAAAAAGATAATAACTCACAATCTTATGTTGTATCGTTACAAAGGCCTTGGAGCCGAAGTTTGGTTGACATTTGACCTGACTCCTAGCCAATTTGGCTTTTTCACTTTTTTCCTAATCGTAAACGTAACAAAATCTATTATAACATCTATACATCACAATTCATAAATACTAAAATATAATCAGTTGTCAATAAAGTTGTGAAATTAAGTTTTGTGATCAAATTAAGTAACCTTTGTAGCTGATTGCTCCCAATATTCACATAAATCCATCCACTCCGCCACTGTCACATTATACGGCTTAACATCCTTTCTGTGCTTGGTATAATGCTTTTTTAAATGATATCTTTGATCTTTAGACCTTAAAGAAAGAAACTTCTTCACAGCAATATGTACTTTGTTGTCTGTCCTCATTCCCTTTACTTTCAACTTTTGCTGCAAAAAATTATAAATTATTGGTCAAAGCTTTAGGCATATGGAAAACATGTATAAATTAGATAGTTTTATAATACTTACGTCTAACTTATCAAATGCAATGTCCATCTCCTCATTATTTATTTTTATCCATTTTGTTCTTACAGGTAAGGAAGTTCGGGATACCACACCAATCTCACTTGATAATTTGGCAGACTGTATGGAGTTGGTTGGTTGTCGTTCAGCGGGGGAGATTTCTATCTCCAATCTCTTACCTATCACATTATTAATCTTTACTAATCTGTGTCCTTTTGTGACACTCCTTGTCTTTTTTGGATTAGTCGTGAATCCTAAAATATAGCAAAGGAATATTTTACAATAAGCATATATCATACTCTTAATTGGTCAGATAAACAAAATTATTAAACTTATATGTTTCACCAATGTGATGTGAAAGGATCATACCTGCAGTTCTTGCAGAGGTAGCAAGTGGTAATGACTCCTGTGAATTTTTACCCGACTCAGGTTCCCTGTGTGGCTAACGTGAAACGTGAGCACTAATACTGGGAAGAATAGTGTCCTTTACTGATGGTTGATTATAAGAAGCTGGAGGCATCTTTTAAGAAGTTGATGGAGAACTAATATTGCGTCGCATATTTAAAAGTTGTACATACGTATCTCTAGGATGAGTAATAGGCATGGATGTGACATCTCTTGGTGTTGGAGTAGGCTCACAAGGTGCAGGTGTGTGATCTTCTGGCTGTGTAGGAGCAGATGGCTCATCAGCTACACTTCCAAGAAGCTGACGATACCGCGACTGCAGTTGTGTCGGTACTAAGCTGCTTGGTGCAGCCTTATTCTTCTTCTTGGGTAGACCAGGTCCCATATAAATCACCTGCATTCAATTCGACATTAGATTTCAATGATACTATTAAGTGACCATCAAAAAACACAACTGAAAGTATAGATTTGTCTCTACAAGCCTTATTCTTCTGAGGAACAGAAAGCACAAACTGAACGTACACATGCATGCCATTCAATTTTGACTATGGATGAAAATGAAAAATCAAATACGCTTGCAAAAGCAATGTACAGTATGTAAGTTCAAATACTTTGTCCTATCCCAATCTCAACTCACACACAATAACGAAATGTCTCGTGTTTACCTGACTTTTACTATAATTTATAATATTCTATATGCATCACAACCCTTAATAATTTTGATTGGACAAAAATTTATGTAAGTCAAGAGATACATATAACCCAATTCAAACTTAAAAAATCTTTAGCATAAAGCCACTGTGTTTTTACAAGTTAATCATCCTTTTAGAATGTATAATCAATAACACATCATTACTTCATCCTAAGATGACAATTCTTCCTATTTTATTAAAAGCAACAAGCTAAGAGATTGCTCAATACACAGTTTGTAAGCATAAGCAAACCAGAGTTGGTAATCAATTCTATCCTACCAACCAACCATACAAAGAAAGGTTTCAGATGTGCTAATAGGTGAGGTGTCAAGGTTGAGGACCAGAGGTTGACAACCAAAGTCAGCATATAACACAACTATATCATTTTGTTTCGCGAAGGATAGTCTCTACACCTGTGCTACTGTAATAATTCAAGAATTATTGGTTGATAAAATAATTTTCTTCCCATTACAATTTACAGATGCCTTCTTTAACTCCACAACTAATCAATCTTGCTTACACCTTATATTGACTAGACTACATATTTGTCTGCCAAAAATAAGTAGTTATAAAGAGATCGAGTAAAAATGTCCAATGATGACAAATCATGGATTACAGACGACTCAGCAATTGCCAAAATATTATCAAACTACACCATTCACATAGAAACTGAAAAAATGTACATAAGAATTATCAAACCAGCTCTTGTACAGAAGTCAAACCCAACTAAAAGTAAACGAATTAAAGATTGATGGATGATAACATGATGAATGCCATATTAGGCAAAATATGGCCTAATATGGCTATATAAACAAATAGGAAGCAGTAAAAGAGCTTACTTGAGCCGGGATTCTAGCACCAACAGTGAAGAGAAAACTTCGTCTTTGGTCAATTGAGGTTGAACGAAGCTTTTTGCAACAACAATGAACACAGCAACTGAGAAATTGGCCCTCCTTGAACCTTCAACAGTGTAATGCTTTTTTAAATGATATCTTGACCATCCAAGAAATAAATGATAAGTCCATCCACAGTTTCAAGTGTTATAAAACTTTGATATAATGCTCAAGTTAAGGACTCCAACAACAACAACAAAAGCAAAAGCAAAATATAGAGAGAAGTAAAAATGTAATATTATCTTTTATTCTAGCAAAAACAACAAAGGTTCAATTGCATAATAAGAATTTATTCATCATCATCGTCGGTGGACTCTTCCAAATCAATATCACATTCATTCTCACTACTGCTTGTCTCTAAGTCCTCTAAATCATCATTCAAACGTTGCTTGGAATTCAATAAAACATTATTTATTACATCAAATGCAATATCATTTCAATCCAAAAACTCTAAGGAACATTCCTTGACTTCCACTGGAACTTCATCAGACTCCTCAACGTCATTTGAACCTTCTTCATTACCATGCAAAGGGATATCGTACGCACGTCTAACTTGACATTCTTGCACAATCCGCCAAGTTGGACCGAATAACAAATCTTCCATATAAAAGACTTGCTTCGCTAGATTTGCCAAAATAAATGGGTCATCCTTGAACCAAAACTTAGTTACGTTGATGCTTTTTACAATACCGTTGACTCTCATATTCGAATTTCCAAGATTGTATCATTTGCACTTGAAAAGCACAACATTTTTACCCCTAAGATATTCAAGCCTGATAATATCTGTCAGCAACCCATAAAATGTAATATTATCTTCCCCATAATTTCCTAACACTGCAACACCACATTTTGTGTAATCCTACGCAGATCACGAGCTTTAGTGCAAAATCGCATACCATTTGCATTGCATACAGTATACTTCTACACCAAACTATGAGGTCCACATGCTAATGCATACAAAGACTCAAAGATACTTCCTTCACGGGAGCTAGTTAATGTCATCATTTATAACAACAAATGAAAAAAAATCAAATAAGTATTTACTACAATCTATATATAATTATTAATGTAGACCATTTACAAATTATAATCTCACCCGATGCTTTAACCATGAAGAAAATTGTTCTCTATGTCTCCTGTCAACAAATAATGGACTTTGTTGCCTCAACTCATCCATGTGCTCACTACGGATGAAAAAAAATCAATCAATATTATATGAAATATCTCCACTTATTACATATCTTAATTTCACAATAGGCTAGAAAAACTTACTCAATGAAGGGCCTAATCTCATGACAATTCATAAGCACATACCAATGTGCAATCTCTAACTTATCTGTAGGAAGAGCAATTGTTTTGCCAACACCAATCGGCTTACATCGTTGGAAGAACACTGATATGTCACTACCATCAACCATATCATTGATTCACTCTAGCACGTTGAAGTTAGTTTCAATTTCTTTTAGGTACATTGAACAAAATGTCGTGCACTCTTTAACAACATACGTTTCAGCAATCGACCCTTCTGGACTTGCTTTATTTCTAACAAATCTCTTTAGTTTACCTAGGAATCTTAATGATTAACCATAATTAGATAGGACACTATTTAGTTAACTTTTAAGAGTGATAGGATAAATTTAAATAATCTCTCAATTTGATACATCCATCTATACGCAACTGGTCCACCAAGTAAAGCTTCGTTTGGCAAATGAATAGCCAAATGTACCATCACATCAAAAAATGCCGGTGGGTGTATCATTTCAAGTTTGCATAAGATTAAAGTAATCTCACCACACATCTTCTGTACGTCATCCTTATTCAAACTTCGTCTACAAATTCGACGAAAGAAGTCCCCCAACTCTATTAAAACACCTGTCACATCTTTATTCAAGATGGCATGCGTGCCTAATGGAAGAATGCTTTGTAACAGTATATGACAATCATGAGACTTAAGTCCAGTAATCTTCCTTTCATCAACATTAACACATCTAGATATATTAGATGCGTAACCATCTGGAAACTTCACCTGCTTTACAAACTCGTAAAACTTCTTCTTCTCATTGGAAGATATTGTATAGCATGCTGGAGGTTTTGCCACAATAGTTCCATTAGCTGCTCTTTTTAAGTGTAATTCCTTTCAAATGTTCATATCTTCTAAATCAAGCCGAGCCTTGATTGTATCTTTGTTTTTACCTTCAACATTCATTAAAGTACCAAGGATATTGTCACAAATATTCTTTTCTATATGCATGGACATCAAGGTTATGCCTCAATCTTAACTTAGGTCAATATGATAGGCAAAAAAGAATGCTTTTTTTATTCCAATTCGACTCTCCTTCCAATCTTGTTCTTCTCTTATTGCTGGGGTGCTTTTCATAGCATATATTTTGCATATGATATAATTATTCCACCATATTATCTCCATCTAGTAAGTTAGGTATAGGTTGATGATCACTCTTGCCATCAAACTTCTTGCTTTTTCTCCATGGATGATCATAAGGAAGAAAACTCTGATGGCCTAAGTAACCAATCTTACTTATTAACTTACAAGAAGGAGTGTGCTTGTTACAAACAAGGCATGCCTTATAGCCTTTAGAGCTCCACCCAAAAATATTACCATAGGCTGGAAAGTCGTTGATAGTCTACATCAAAGCTACATGCATTCGAAAATTTTCTCCTTTTGAAACATCAAAAACATCAAAACTGTTCTCCCATAACTCATTTAACTCATCTATTAGTGGTCTCATATAAACGTCAATGTCTCTACCCATCGCTTTCGGACCTGGAATAACCAAAAATAGCATAAAAAATGACTCATCCATACACATCCAAGGGGGTAAATTGTATGTTAAGAGAACAACATGTAGGAAAATCCCGGTGCGTGCATCACATACACACGGTGAGGAAAACAAAAAAAAATTTGTTCCGGGACCTTCCCGAAGTCCAGGATCTATGTATCTATACAAAGAAGTACCATAATTCTCAAACCACAACGACCAAAGGAG
>JAOTAX010000197.1:33658325-33671413 GCA_025629825.1 Erythroxylum guanchezii
GAATATTGTTGATTTGGCTATTCCAAGCCCTTGGCATTTGTTTAAGTCTATATAATGCCTTCTTTAACTTTAACATTACATTAATCCCATATTACTCATCTCAAACTCTTGGGATACAGAATCTTTGAACTCTTCAAACATCTTTCAATTGTTGTTTATGAAGATAAGATCATCTATATAGATACAAAAAAGCAACAAGCCATCTTTTTCCTTTTTAACATAAAGAGAATATTTATGTAAGCATCTAATAAAAAATTTTTAGAATATTGTTGATTTGGCTATTCCAAGCCCTTGGCATTTGTTTAAGTCTATATAATGCCTTCTTTAACTTTAACATTTTATCTTCTTAGCCTTCAAGAATATATCTAATTGGTTGCTTAGTATAGAATTCTTCCTCTAAATAATTATTGATGAAAGGGGACTTGACATCTAATTGATGAATTCTCCAATGATTTTGGGTAGCAAAATATATTAATATATGAATTCTTTTCAAGTGACTGATAGGGGCAAATACCTCTTCATAGTTAATAAATTGCATTTGTTTGTACCATTTAACAACAAGCCTTATCTTGTATCACTCTACTTCATCTTTAGCATTTTTTTTCTTAATTTTGTACACTCATTTGACTTTTAAGACACGATGAAATTTATAAAGAGAAATAAGCTACCATATACCATTAATTTTGATGACTTGAATTTCTTCATTCATTAAATGAATCTACTTCTCATTCTTGTTAACATCTTCAAAATCTAAAGGCTCAATATATGCTCATAGGCAAAATGAGTTAGGATTAGTATAAAATTCATCAAGCCTTTAATATCCTCGAGGCCCCATGTTTATTGGTAAAGATTTGAATGATGATGCTTGAAATAATGGGATTGGTGAGGTTGGTGAAGAAAAATCATTTCCGACTTCTTAAATAAACTCCTTTCCTTTTTCATCTTTAGAATATGGAAAGAAATCATAAGATCCCTCCAGTTGAGAGCTCCAATCCTAAGATGTTTCTTTGTCAAATTCAACATCTTGACTAATAAAATTCTTTTCATTAGATGGATTAAACAACTTGTAGCCTTTTAAGTCTTATCATATTCAATGAAAATAAACTTCTTACTTAATCATCAAGTTTGGACCTTTCTTGCTCCAAAGCGTGAACATATATAATAAAGCCAAACACTTTTAATTGTAATGTTGAAGGCTTCACTCCGCTCCATGCTTCTTGTGGAATGACATCTTTTAAGCTCTTTGTAGGACTACGATTTCAAAGATAAACCATACCTGTAACTGCTTCATCACAAAACTCCTTAGACACCATCTTACTCTTCATGATTGTTCTCACTATATTTAGGATTGTTTGGTTCTTTCCTTTAACTACTTTGTTTTACTAGGAAGATCTTGATATTGTAAAAGGATGACAAATTCCATCCAGCTTAATAAGCTCTCAAATCTTTTAGAATTAAGTCTCCATCTCTATCAATTCATAAAGCTTTAATCTCAAAATCATTTCTTTTTTAAACTAAAGCTTCATAGTTTTTAAATGCATCAAACGCTTTAAACTTGTACTTTAAAATTTTACCATATCTTTCTATTGTAATCATCAACGAAAAGAATAAAGTAAGAGCTTTTACCAAAAGATGGAGGATTGATGAGATCGATATAGGAACAAGTTAAAGTAACTTAGTAGCTTTTGAAATTGATTGGTTTGGAAAGTTTTTCGTTGAATGCTTTTCAAACAAACATACCTTACATAGTTGTTCATGATGATTTATACTTGAAATGCCTCTTACCATCTTCTTCTCTCCCAAAACTTTGAGTGCATTAAAATTTTAAATATCCACACCTCATATGCTATATCCATAACAGATCATTAACACCAGTTTTCAAACATGTAGCCTCTATAGTGTGTAAGTTTAATAAAAACATCCTATTACTAATTATAGTCACCTTGAGAATAAGATTAGCATCAGCATCTCGAAGCCAAAGATTATGGTCTTCCATATGAATTTAACAACCATTTTTTAAAAGTTGACTTATGCTTAAAATATTGTCGTTTAGTTTGGAAAAAAGTAAACATTAAAGAGAAGCTTATAACCATCTATTTTTATCTTTAAAAATATTATACCTTTTCATTTTATCTCCACTTTTTTATTATTATTAAAATGTAGAATCCCTATCATTTTGATATCTGATTTGACAAGCTTTTAACATTTTTCATATGATTGCTAGCTAAATTTTTTTAAAAGTTAAAGGAAATTTCATTGAAGGGCCTAGAGGCTTACCATGCTATTACAAGACTGCTATAGTTACAAGAGATATGAATCTAAATAGAGGACCAGCCTTTCAATAGAACAAAACTAGTATTGATGATAGAGCAATCAAGAAAAAAGTTATAATAGACCCTAATTACATTTTATGGAGAAGCTTAAACTATTGTTTGCTTGATTAGAAATTATTATCTCCGTGATCCAAGAGCAAGTTCTATTTATCACCACATACTTGTCATTGTGTACATCTATAAAGATCCTTTTGTTTCTTTCAAACCAAATTGAGTAAACTAGGCAGGTAAGCATTAGACTCAGGCACTTCTTATCATGCCCAATTCTTTTGTAGAGATTGCTAGCTACATTATCAAGTTACGATGTTCTCTTTTCATCTTTTAGTTCACTCGTTAACGTTAGTAATAAAGTTTCCTATACTAAATCTTTATTAGCTTCTAAAATTTAGATTCATCTTCTCTCTTAGAAAAGCACTCCCAAGAATAATGGCAATGCTTGCCGCATGATAACAATCAACTTGGGTTTTTATCATTTTTTATTATTTTAACAAAAATTGCATCTTTCTATTCATCTTCCTTGAACATGTTAAACATTTAAGGTCAATTTTCACTAGAAGATTCTTATTAACTTCTTCCTATCTATTATTCCCATGTGTGTTTATGACCTTGCTCGCATCCACTTCCACGTACATTTATCTTTTTTCACTTTGTTGTATATAATTGTTTTTGGAATTTAAAGATAACTATATGAGAAGGTTTATTCTACTAGTAAATCCTTTTTCTCCATAACTTGAACATCTTTCATGGTTTCACCAAGCCTATCATTTAATTCACCACTCATAGGACTCTTATGAAGTACTCTAAAATGGATTCACCATTCTTCATTAAGAGTGTCTCAAACTCAGCCTTTATAGTTTGAAGTCGCATCTTCTTAAACTTGTTAACTCCCATCATTCAATTTTGGGGAGTTTCTCAAGCTTTCTTTGATTTAGTTTCATTACCTATTTTCTTAAATATTTTTTTCATCCAAACCTTAATGGATGATGGCAAGTGCACTTTAATCTTTCTTCTTTTGCTTCTCCAATACTTCTTTTTTAGCTTGAATCAAAATTTTCATCATCAGACTCCATCTAGCCTTTGTTATTTAAATCTCATATGTTTTATAAACCTATAATGTCCTTCATCCTTAGTGTTCAATTCTCATAGTTGAGTTTGGTGAGTTCTGGATACTAAAAAGGCACAAAGGCTCTTTTTGATGTTATAGTTAGCACTAATATTACTTTGTTGGAAAAAGATAAGATGCTCACAAGTACAGACACACTCAAACAAATAATGAAACAAGAGTATTGTTATAATAAAACTTTTATTCTTTCCTCTCTTATATAAACCAAAATATTTCATGGCTATTCATAATGACAATGAAGAATTCTAGATTAGCCAACTTAAAGCCACATAATGATATAATATAAAGAGGGAAATACATTCAATGACACAATAAAATCTACACAACATAAAAATTTGATCTTTTTCTCTTTATTTTACCATAACTATCTTTAGGTAACTCTAAATAAATCAAGATTAGATTCATTTGAATTTGGACACATAAAGTATAAAAATCTTAAATCACCTAAATTGATTAAGATTTAACTGTACAACTACTCCAAATTTTCTATAGAATTTCAAATTCAAGTTTTTTCTAACAGACAAAATGAAAACATAGGCATATTGGTATTGCAGAAACAATGATTTGATCTTGATTTACTTTCTTTATTTTATGAATAAATTATTAATTTGAAATAACAAATTTAAAAGCATGATATATGATTAAATGTAATAGTATACATGGTTATGTCTAGTTTGGAAGTTTGAAAACTTCTAAAACTATTTCAATTGGTGGTGACTTTAAAAATTGAATCTTCCAAAAAAATTGAAAAAATCTTTATTTTTTATCTTAATAAATTGATGTGACACAAATTAAAGACTAAGTTCTTTTGGAATTATAAATATTATGTTTAAACTAATGAATCACTTAGTTACTCAAATATGATTTGTTAAATTTTAATTAAGATTTTTTCCCTATCAAGACAACTTTACTTCACAATTAATTGTTTTTGCCACAAAAAAAGGAAAGATGGCGAGGATAATTAAAGGGTCAAATTTTAAGTGGGAGATTAGAACTTCTAAAAGACCTCTTTCTTTGTCATACATTTTATTGGAAGTTGTTAACTACAAGTATGTAAAAGCAAAAATAAATAGTGAAGTTAAAATTGTCATCATGATTAAGGTCAAGCTTTATATTAGAAGGACATCATACAATAATTGTAAAGGTTAACAACTTAAGACTAGTACCTTCCCATCATCTATATAATTATATGTGATGAATGATTGAAGTAAGAAAATGTGATGCATCAAATAGTAATTGAAGCTCACAACTAGAATGCTTTAGGACTTAACAACTCTTTAACCAGTACTGCAGTATTGCTCTTCAATACATCATACAATACTAAAGTTTCCCAGATATGTACACATGATTAAGGTAACATATTGATTGATGTGTCATAATTATTCAAATATCTCGTAACCTTAGGAAGCATTCTAATAGGCATTCTTAAAAGATTTAAATATTGCAAATATATATATATGTGTGTGTATGTGTCTCCAAAAAATAATCGAATTGGTAGAGTAAGAAGCATAAGGCCAAAAGATTCTGCCTGTGAATCTTTCTATTTACACTCTTTCTATCAAGCTTGTTATGCAGAACTTACCTAGTAGGACAGTGGTCGCGGGTCTCTCCGTTTCTAATATATATATATATATATATTATTGTTTAATCCTTTTGACCATTTTCGCCATTTTCTTTTCCGATTCTGCTTCTTACTCAAAGTGAAGCAACCTAAGCAATAAACAACTACGCCGACGGTCAGCACCAACGCTATGACACTCCATCCTCCGCCATCGATCTCATGATTTTCCTCATTTCAAAAACCCTAAAAACACCTTCTTTCCTAACTCGTTTTAGTTCGAGTATCTTTCACTCACCATTCCCTCTCTTCGCCTCCTATCCCCTCCGAGCCATGACCTCCGAATCAACTCAGCGCGTTTTCCAATTCAAATTCAATCCACTCACCGGGAACGCCGAGTGGGTAGTCATCGAAGATGACCAACGCGAAGAAACTGCGCTTCTCGCTTCGACGTCGTATCTTGACATGCTTAACGACTCCACCCGAAACAAAACTTTTCGTGAAGCGATTGACAAGACCATTACTAAACCTTGTCATGTCCTCGACATCGGGTACTCATTTCTTGTCTTGTCTTGCCGATTCTTTCCCTTTTTCTTTTTCTTTTTTATAAAAAAAGTTAACTTATGTATAACCGGTGCAGAGCGGGAACTGGGTTGCTCTCAATGATGGCTGTACGGGCTATGGGTGCCGACAAGTCGGAGGCTTTGGTCACTGCTTGTGAGTCGTATCTTCCGATGGTGAAATTGATGCGAAAGGTGCTTCACATCAATGGGATGACTAAAGATGTGAAGATTATTAATAAGCGTTCCGATGAGGTGGAAGTTGGTGTAGACATTGCGTCGCGTGCCGATGTTCTTGTGAGTACTAATTAGTGATTCCCTGTTTATAGTTTATAGTAGTGTTACCGATTGGCTAAAGCGTCTATGAAGCACGATGATACGGGAAAGAAATATGACTCAAACATTATTTAATTGGGCAATAGAATGCAAAGCGTAGCCATTTTGTTTTATCTAGCATTTTCGTTTTCGTTGCAGGTTACTGAGATACTAGACTCGGAGTTGTTGGGAGAGGGGTTAATACCAACATTGCAGCATGCGCATGACAAGTTGCTGGTGGATAAGCCACTTACTGTACCATACCGAGTAACTACTTATGGCCAGGTATATGGCTAGACTGTCTATTGTTCCTTTCATTTCCGTTTTCTCCCTTTTATTTTGAATTTTATAGTATCAGGTCTGATGCTTTTGACTTGCATGTTAGCCCTTCCCGTGCGATTTGGTGATGATCATTGTTGTTTTTGTTCTTGCCCTTAAGTTTATAATTTGAATGTCAATGATGCTATGTAGCTGATTATAGACTGATGAACATTTAAATATCCTGGCGTAAAATTTTTAAGTTAATGATCTAACCTTTTCTCTGTGAATCAAAGTTTATGTGAGGATTAGAGCCAACTAATTATGTCAAAGTGACTATCCATTGCATGTTAAAAGCTCAATGTTTACCAGTTTATTGTCAAAGCAGAATATGTTTTTATTGGCCTCAGCAAAATTCTCAGTACAAGCAAGAATAACTTTGGGATATTTAGTGTATGCCTGCAACATCTATCTGAACGAGATAAAAAGATGAAAATCTGTATGATAGCAAGGGTAATTTATCCAAGATTCTTGGATATAAAACAGAGGAGTACTAAGTAAATCATGGCTTGGTAACTACTCATTTTATCTGCCCTTAGTTTTCTTTGATTTACCAATGGCCTAATGTTTATAGCAATAGATCAAGTGATCAACATGCGTTGATTTGGCATCTTCTAGTTACTGTTTTTGGATATGTATGGGACATTTACAAAATGTTTTGGTGCTTTTATGGAAATTGCAAACCTAACTGATTGCAAACATTATTGGGTTTAGCTGAACTGGGCAGCTAAACTTCTGTTTTTTTCCTACGTGTTGCCTTGTTATGTTACTGATTTCAAATTCGTTCCACGAGCTTATTTTTAACTCTGACATTTCCATCTATGCTTTTTAGCTACTCTTTTTGCTGTAGTGAATTCTGTATAATTTGAGTGACGACCATTCTGATTTTTCCATACTCACATAGGTGCACTAACTTCTATTCTGCAAATTTTTCTTTATCTCCTCCCTAAGCTAGTTGAGAGTACATTCCTATGGAAGCTTCATGATTTACATAATAATGAAGCAACAGCGTTGGACGGCATTCACGTTGTTCCTACTGGATCGGATACTATTTTACGTGTCAGTTTGCAACAACATCCCATGCATTGTGATGCCTTGTCAGGAGAACTAAAACTGGTAATGAGGTTTTCACTCTTATAAATCTTTGAAATGCGCAAGTGGTTTAATTTCTACTCAATTTAGGATTCATCCAGTTGTCAGAACCCTTCAAAATTTTTGAATTTGACTTTGGGAAAAGACCAGCTAGCCACGGGGAAACTAAACTGGTCATCAAGGCAACTGATGATGGTAGAGTTCATGCTGTAGTGTCATGGTAAATATTTTAGTCCTTCTTATTTTCACATTTTGTCGAGGACGAGTCTGGAGTAGGTTGCTTTACTTTGACCTAGAATTCACTGGTTTAAAAAACATATTTTGACGTGTTTGTAAAGTCTATCTATTGTATATACTGTTCATCCATCCCCCTCCACCTATCGCCCAACCTCCAAACGTATGTCTACAATTTCTGATACTCAAGCATTCTGGATGCCTTTTCTTTAACTTTGTGTGGGTCTAATTATTTTCCTGACATTGTTCTTTATGTGGTTCAGGTGGATACTTCAACTTGATCGTGAAGGGGCGATTCTTTACTCCACTGCCCCTAGATGGATAGGATCACCATCAAAAATGGGTGAGCCACTTATGTTCCATTCACTTGTTGTGGTTTACATCTTTGTCACTGAACTTTTGTAAGAATAGCTGTGGATTGGGAGATATTAAAAGGACATTGGAAGTTTATATCATTGCAAAAATTTTTGAGGTTACTTATTTTAATAAAACTCTTTAGAAGTTTGGTCATCTTTCTTTGCTCAAGAGCTATATATTCTAGCGTTCAACTGAAGGATATTTTAGCCTTTTTTCATTTCTGTATCATTTAGTTAGCCTATCTAGCCTTGGAGAATAAACAATTCAAAGTTAACATCATTGTTCTCTTCTCTTTGCTTTCTTATGCACACTTGAGAAGTTTTGGATTGATTAAATTTCAATGACTTGGCCAATACATTGATTAGTTCTGTATTCTTGAACTTTACGCTTCATACATTTGCAATTAATGAAGGTTATTTCATTAGTGCTTTTAAATCCCAATGGAGCCTCGAGTCCAGATTTCCTGTTCAATATTATGGTGCCCTATTGTGTCCAATGAATCTCAGCCATTTATTTATGTGGACTCTGCGTGGATCCTACGTGGACCCCGCGTGGGTCCCATAAAATAAATGGCTGAGATTTCATGAGACATAATAAGACAGAGTAATATTAGACAGAAGATCTTGTCTCGTGGAGCCTCTTGGTAGACAAGGGTGAGAGTATACACTATATTGACCTACAATGGATCCCAAGAACAAAATGGGAAACCACTGAACTTCCTTTCATGCATTACTACCAGGTATCGCTGATTGGTGTGATCACTGGAAACAGTGTGTATGGTTCATCCCAGGGGAAGGTATGCCCATATCTAAGGGTGAAGAGGTTCTGTTTCATGCTTTTCATACTGAAACTAGAATCCTATACAATGTTGCAACTCAAGATAAAGAGATGAAGCTGCAGGACTTTAGTAACACAGATTTTCACCTCGTACTTCCCCCGGAAAGAATTGCAATATATGGGGACAGGAAATGGAGGTCTTCAATGGTAACAGCTCTAAGAAATGCTGTAAGCATTCTTTCCTTCTCCTCATCTCTCTCTGTGTGTTGTCTGTATTTTCATTCTGAAGTATGGTGCATTTTGCAGTTGCAGAAAAGTGTTGATCCACTATGTGTTGTTGCGGATGACAGTGTTTTCTTGACTCTTCTTGTTGCACATCTGTCAAAATCATCACATGTATTGTCATTATTTCCTGGTCTTCGGGAAAGGGGTGCCCAATATCTGCAGACTGTTGCAACTGCAAATGGTTTTGCTGCAGATCGTGTAGAAGTTGTTCTAAAGCAAAAAAACTTGACTCTAGATGATACTTGTCAGAGGAAGGTAATTCACTATCATACTCGCATGACTTTGAAATTCCATGTCCATTCAGTTGTCAAGGAAGGATTAGCTCGTCTCCTTTGATCAAACATGTTGATTTTCAGGTTGATTTGCTGATTGGAGAACCTTACTACCATGGAAATGATGGGATGCTTCCGTGGCAAAACCTGCGATTTTGGTAAATATTTTTATATTTCATGTCTGATACAGAACATGAATGTTAACATTTAACTTTTTCATTCATGCTTATACAATATCTGATACGGCAGATGCTTGTTAACATCTTACCATATTAATGCTTAAATACGTAACCTGATATAGCACAGGCATGTTAGTATCTTACTGTTTTATTATGCTTGTATACATTGTCTGATATAGCACATGCATGTTAAAATTTTACTGTTTATTCAGCTCTAGCAATGCATATAAGTTGCCTTCTTCAAATGAACTTGTAATTCAGGAAGGAACGGACCATACTTGATTCTGTTCTTGCGAATGGTGCGGTGGTAATACCTTGTAAAGCAATACTGAGGGCATGTGCCATGTCTCTCCCGGTATGAATTTACACTTCGTGTTCTCTGTTTGCTAAGCATGTTATTTGACATAAGTGTTTGATTTTGGAAACCCATGTATTTAGGATCTTTGGAAGAGTCGTTGCTGCCTAAATAAGATTGAAGGTTTTGATCACTCAGTTGTGAATTCAACGTTGGGTGCATGTGGTGAATTACCTGCAGGCCAAGAGGTTCCTCTTTTACCCTTCTTTATCTGGCAGTGTGGGGAGACGCAGGTAATTCTCTAATTTGGTTCGATATTCCCTGATGGCTGATACAGAGTTGTTACATGTTCTAGAACGTTGTTTGCAACAATGTTATTAATGCATCTACGTTGGAGTACTTAGGTACTCAGTGACTTTCTTACAGTAATGGACTTTGATTTATCAAAACCAATGAGTTCATGCTATGGAAAAGTCCAGGTACTATTTTATGTTTTTATGTGCAGTAGAATAGATCTACGTTTTGTTGTAATTAATTAGTTTGTTTCTTCGACTCTCACCAATAGCTGAAGATTGTTTTTGAATCTTCTCTTTCTCTCTTGTCGGAATATTGTGCCCTCTTTATACATGCGCATGAACTTGTGTGACAATATCGTTAGATATATGATGATTGTTCATTGCATATTTTGTGCGCACAACACAATTGGCTCAAATGAAAATGTGATAACGAATGCTTTAAGCAATGTAACCTGCCAAGAGTCATGATTAGACCTTTTTAGTATTTACATGTTAGTGGAGGTTGGCTCAGTTAAGGTACTTAATCTGACTCTTCTTAAATATAATTGTGTTTCTGCCTAAACTAACTAAAAGGAGTATGCAGAAGGCAGTCCCCCTCATGTGAGAAGGATCCACTACAAACATTCTAACCCGCTTTTACTCTTCCTCTTCCAAAAGGAATTGTTTTCTCTATGTTTATGCATTTGTTAAGCACATGGAAGTGAATTTTCCTGCTACTTATCTTCATCTCTATGCTACCTGCTAAGTATCAAAAATTGATACTTGAAATGAGATTTGAGGATCAATTCCGATTGTAACATGATGTCTTTGTCATTGCCTTGTTTTATCCTTACCATTCCGACAATCTTTACTCACTGCAGGTTGAATTTACAAAATCCGGGATATGCCATGGTTTTGCCTTGTGGATCGATTGGGTGATGGACACAAAGGATTGTGTAGTAATATCCACAGGTCCAGGTATATTCTTAATCTCCTCATTGGTCAGTCTTTGGTATGCTCGATGAAGGGTTAAGATTTGTAGGAACTTTCTTATCTTGCATTCACTTTATCTCATTTGATATGCTATCAGATCAAAGATATTGGAAGCAAGGGGTAAAGCTGCTGCCATGGCCTGTGGAAGTGGGAAACAGAGGTGGAAGTAGTTCTGCCGTAATTGAAGCTTCTTTTGATCCTTCAACCGGCGAACTAGTCTTTAATCATTCTGTTTCCTGAGAGTTTAACTATTAGTTCCATCTGCCAAATTCTGAACTTTACCCATTCTGCAAGTTACTTCAGTCTTGAAATTTGTTGTTGTTATTGTCAGTCCTAGTTCGAATCCTTCACCATTTCTAACAGAGGTTGGTCAAAACCTTATTTTTTGAACTGATCTTCGTTGTATTAAATCCGTTGTATTAGACCAAATAAGACCATCAATCTACATTTCTAGCTCAACCAAAGAAATGGGAGATTAGAAGGAACTTCAGGAGAGGCCAGTAAGGTTTGAAGCACAAATGACCGTTATTATTGATTGGGTTGAAATCAGGTCGAATCTTAGTAAACTAGACACTATTATTTAATTGCAATTAATAAAATAAAATAGGAGTTTATGATTAATTTACTAATTTATTAGAATTAATAAAGAATCAAAATAAATCGATTGAGTATAAAAATACAAAATTTAAGAGTACTTAACTTTGATTTACGGAAAAGTTTTCATCCAATTATAACAATTATCATTGGTTTTTAAAAAAATAATTTTAACAATTTAAGCTATTAGTTTGAATGGTTTCAAATTTTTTGAAATTAATTGATTCAAACCCATCTTTTAAACAAAAATTTACTATAAAATCTATTGGGTATAATAGCATTTTATATCAATTAAATTATAGCAATAAGCTTAATGAAAAAAACTAGACCTTAAATTAAATAATTGAGATAATTATAATTATTCAACTTAACTTTCTTGTTTATCATAAGTTAAATACGAAATTTCATAAATAACCTATTTGCTACTTGTATTAATCCCCTATGATAATTATGGATCATTGAATTCATAGCTAGTTATAGAATAATTAACATTAAATTAATTTGTCAAATCAATCAATATTAATTACTTATAAAATATAAAAACATAAAACAAGAAATATTTGAATTAAAACATGAATATAAGTTTAGAACAAAACTTCACAAGGTTACAACTAGAGTTTTGAATCTCCTTGAATCAGAATATTTGAATTTAGTCACACATGATTTTTGTTTGAACACCAAAAATAGAAGAAAAATGAAAGATTGACAGAAAACTAAGAAGAAACGAAAAAGAGAGTGCTAGAGAGGCGAAAGATGTGTTTTTCCCTCTCTTTCCTAATATAAACCTAGTGTCCTTCTACCTTACAAAGAACCTTATCTAACACAAATTCAAATCCCTACATAATAAGGATGGAAAGAAGTTTCCTAATTGAATTCAACCCTTTAAGCTAATCTAGCATTAGGCATAATCTCACCTTATTCACTCCAATAGTCTATCCACTTTTTTCAAATTCGTGATTTTGCCCAAGAATGTTCCAATTTGATACAATCTCCACTCTTCATCTCCTAAAATAAAATAAACATTAATTTTCCAATTTAAGCACCAAAATAAATCCAAAACAATTATTAATTTTCTTATTTAAGCACCAAAATAATTCCAATTAACATAACAAAATAACATTTTATTCCCCCACGCCGAACTTATGCTTGTCGTCAAGCATACATCAATTATCCTCATAACAACCTCTCATCTCATGTCATGTTATCTATAAATATCTAAAAGTTAATTTGTTGGGACCCGATCCTGGAGAACCGGATCCCAACCGGAAAGCGGAAAAGAAGACAAAAACGAAAAGCGAAACCTAAAACGATAAGCGGAAACAAAAACGAAAGGAACCTAAGCAAAACGATTTTTGAATCAAAAGGAATCGAAGAATCGGTGGAACGGATCGGAATTCGACGGAAAGCGAAACTGAACGATCGATTCAATCGAACCGAAACTAATGTCCGACATCCGGTGTGTATATCTTCGAAACTTAAAATCGCGTTGGAAACCTAGTACTAAACCAATCCGAAAAATCCGGTATAA
>JAOTAX010000197.1:33671513-33701220 GCA_025629825.1 Erythroxylum guanchezii
CTTTCACAATTCTTCATATTTTAACACTTTTTCTCTTTATTTCTTAATTTTCAACTTCCATTTCAATCAACTCATTCCCTTTACACATGACTAATTCTCCACCAATTTCTCCTTTCGTGTCAAATTTTTAACTTGCAATTCTAAAAAAAATCGGGGTCCAACATAATTCACATTATAGGTTTAGGATAAAATAACAATATAGAAAATAAGCACTTATAGGACATATTTTAAGAATAAAAACATAACGTCTCATCAATTCTATCAAAATCAAATGAAACAAAACTTGACACCCTCTCATAGATTTCACTCTATACATTCGACGTGTTTGTAGTTCATTAAGGTCTTAAACCAAAGCATAGCGAGTTAATTCCATAAGCTTACTTATGAATCATAACTCCACTATTTAACAAAGATGAACATATTGCATAAATCAAAGGAACTTGATAAAGGTTGTAATGTGGCTTAGGTAATGTATGACAAAAGGAAGTTTTTAAGTTAAATAAACTGAAGGAAATCATACAAATTTATGCATAGAAGTTTCAACTGAAATCAATCCAAAACTCATTTGATTCAAATAAAATCCTTTTCAACCACTTTTTTCCTTTTCTTTTTTTCTTTTATTAACAAAAACATCAAAGAGAAGATGTGTTTTCTTTTTTTTTAAATATACTTCTCCCCTCAATCCATACAAAATCACAATCAAAATAATGCAACTTAAATCAACTAATTTACTTTTCATGAAAATAGTCAAAATCTTATGCAAATAAGTTTTATACAATTCCTTCAATTTAGGGGGGCAAAATCATTAAGGACATCAAAAAAAAGAAGGGTAAATTTGGTTTGTAACAAGGTTACTATTCAAGAAAAGAAAGATTAAGGTTCAAATTTTTTAGCTAAAAAATGGTTAAGTACCCTTATCATCTTTATACATAAATTCATAAAAAAAATATGGTCTCATCATGTATTCAAAATCAAGTTCTAGCATAAACAATCTATGTTGATAACACATAACAAAAATAAATGTATGAGCACAAATGTGATGAATGCTCTTAAGCTCAGAGCTCACGTAGATGTCAAAATGCATTAAGTCTTGCACACTTTCATTCAATAAAACCAACAAGATACTTCAAATAATTTGATGAAAAACACTAATCAATTTAATGAAAAACATTAATCATGTTTATCTCTTTTATGCATTATTAACCAAAAAATGTATCCTAACTTAAGGATTATTTATAAATAACAATTATAAAATTAAAAGGCTATCATGAGGAATAATAAATCTATGAATCATAGTATTTATGAGTCCAATCACAAATCATAAAGTTCATCATCATTTATACACTCGCTCCCCTACACCTAAATCATAAATTGTCCCCAATATATGCATAAGATGCTTACATATCTTAAAAATAAAGAATAAAGTAGAAGACTCCCTTGAGTTGTGAGCATATGAAATGAGATGTACTATGGTGTTAGTAGATATAGAGGTATCATGTAACACATAATTGAATTCTCTTTTGTTTCCCAATCTATCATATACACTTCTAATGAGTACTTGTGGTAAATTCTGTGGCGGTTTGATCTTGTGCAGTTGGATTCATCATAAAATTTCCTTTCACCATTGTCCTAGTAGTAACTTTGGAGCGTTCCATAATTATAACAATTATAAACATAAAACTAATTCAAAAAATGATTAAAACAACCTATTAATAACTAAAATGTAATTTAAAATGAAAGCAACTAAATCACATAGGGCGTGCTCTCATCTTATGAGATTTAATATTATGAAATTTTGAGTCTCTAATCCTGACAACTGAATTACATAAGGTGTGATCACTCTTTATGAAATTTATTATTTTCAATTTTTAAGACCCATTTACCCTATAAGCCAATAAATTTGGGTTGCTTATAAAAAAACGCAATTATTTAATGTTGGTATGCTCAATAAGGCTTTTTTTCTTCTTAAACTTCTACGCAATTATAGTTTTGTACTTCTTAAGTAGTGCTATTAGCCCTTCTTCTTGCCTTGTAGTCAATTTTTTTTAAGATGATCATAGGTAATGACTCTCTTTCACTCAAATAGACATATTTTAGTTAATCAGGTAAAGCCATTAATTCTATCTTCGGAGCCTGAAAAACAAAAGACAATGTTTTTTATGAGTTACAGAAATTTTAGCATTTAAAGTTTTCAAATCTATTAGCATTATTGGTAATGATTCTATAACTTCACAAGTTTTATCAACTTACTCGTTCACTTCTGGTTTAACATTAAACTCCAACTCATCATCAACACTTTCTTCTTTAAAAATTTCCTACACAAATAAACCCGCAATATCCATATGGTAAACATATTGAAAATTATTTGGGTACTTCATTGCATCAAAAATATTTAACTTCACTATCTCTCTATCAAACTCAACGGAAAGAGTACCCTGATGCACATTAGTTTTCGTCTTGGTTATCTTCATAAACGACCTTCCTAACAAAATCAAAGCTGAATATTCAACATTATATCCATCCATCTTCGAGATTTAAAAATTCACTGGGAATACCAAACTGTTAACTTGGACTAAAACATAGTCAATAATACCAATAGGATGCATATAAGAACAATAACCTAGCTGAATAATCACATTAGTTTCTTGTAAAGAATTAAGATTTAAAGCTCGATAAATTGAGTATAACATGCATTAATAGATGCAACATAACACGCTCATTTTTCTTATCACTAATAACATATGAAAGTGTAATTTTCTATTTATCACAGCTGATATATTTTTACCCAAAATTATTCTCTCCTTATCCTTTAACGTCCTTTTATTTGTGTATCGTTCTTTTAAGAACTTTGCATATTTTAGAATTTTCTTGATGGCTTCTAGAAGTGGTATGTTGATTTCAACCTTTCTAAAGGTTTCTAGGATCTCTGTTTCATGTTTCTCTTCTTTTGATTTAACCAACCTATTAGGGAAAGGAGGTACATGTACTTTATTTGATATCGATGAAGATAAATCATCTTTTACTTGTATTGATTCTTGAGTTAGAGGTTCATGTTTCTTTTCTCATTCATCGTGCTTTTCAACCTCCATTGATAAGGAACATTCAAATTGAATTTTTTTATCACTTCTCAAAGTCATTACACTAACATTCTTCTTAGGATTTACCATAGTTTAGGAAGGTAATTTTCTTGATGTTTGCGCTTCTAATTTAGTAATAGAGGTGGCTAATTGATTGATTTGATTTCCTTAGTTCTAAATATTTGCTCTTATTTTCTGTTGAAAATGTTAAGAATTAGTAGTAAGTGCCTTAAGAATTTCATCCAAATACATAATTAAAATTGAAGATTGAGATTGAGCATATAGGGGCTTAAGGTTATCTATTGAAATTGTGAGATTGGTATCTTTGTCGCCCTCCTTGATTTCCATAGATAAAGTTTAGATAATTCCTCAATCCTAGATTATAAAGATTAGAATAAGGGTCATACTTTCGTTTATGTTGATCAAGAAATCCCCCTATTATGTTAGCTTCTTGAAAGGAGTCTTGTTGTAATGTGGGGAACATGTTTATAAGAAGTCTAAAGAATGAGTATATCATGCATACTCATGTCGATTGCAATTGACCTACATTTATTTGACTAACTAGATTAGTTAATTATGAAATTTTATCCTCAAGTCTCATGTTACTTACCCCATTCACGTGCTTAACAACTCTATCCATCCTTGTCCCAAACTGTTGAGAATTTTCAACCACATTTGATATCAATTGTTTAGCTGTTTCAAGTGTTTTATTTATTAAAGCTCTTCGATTAGTTGCATCAACCATACTCCTATCCATTGGCAATAGTCCTTCATAAAAGTACTGGATCAAAAGTTAGTTAGCAATTTGATGGTAAGGGAAGCTTGCATATAACCCCTTAAACCTCTCTTAGTATTCATAAAATGTTTCTTCGATGAATTTTCTTATCCCACATATCTCCTTTTTGATATTGGCTACTCGTGATGCAGGAAAGAACTTCTCTAAAAACAATCTTTTCATCTCATTTCATGTTATTACTAGGCTAAGGGGAAGATAATATAATCAATCATTTGCCTTATTTTTTAATGAGAATGGAAAGGCTTTGAGATTAATTTTTTCTTCTGTAACCCCTTGTGACTTCATTCCAGAGTAGACGATATGAAATTCATTCAAGTGTTTATGTGGCTCTTTACCTACATGGTCACGAAAAATTGGGAATAAGTGAATCAAGCCATATTTCAATTCAAAATCTACCTCTACATCTGGAAATCATATACTTAAGGATTATTAATTCAAATTTGGTGCTGCTAACTCCCTCAACGTTCTAGTGTTAGGATTTGCCACATTTTCTTCAACTTTTTAAAAATTGGAGTTTTCACCAATTGTTAGATCTATCTGAACTTACGCTTCTAGAGGTGAATGACTGTGTCCTTGCTTAGTCTCTTTCCTTAAATGATGTGTTGTCTTTTCAATTTCTAGATTATATTGCATTTCACCTGTTTGAGAAGAATGAGTCATACAAGGCATGAAATTAGCAGTAGACTGTAAAATAATGCAACGAAACTAAAAAACTAAAATAGTCCCCCAATAATAGCGCCAAATTTTGATTAAGTTATCTAAATCTTCAAAATTAATTCCAATTCTCCAACTTTTTGTAGTGGTCCTAAAACTAGGTTGAATCTCAAAAGAACTAAACACTAATTTGTTAATTGCGATTAATAAAATAAAATGGAGGTTTATAATTAATTAGCTAATTTACTAAAATTAACAAGGATTCAAAAAAAATCAGCTGAATATAAAAGTGAGAAATTCAAGAGTACTTAACTCAAATTCAAGAAAAATATCTCATTTAATTGTAACACTGATAATTTGTTAAAAAGAATAATTTTTAGAATTCAAACAGTTAGGATAGCTATAATAAGTCTCAAAATTTTCTAAATTAATAAATTCAAATTCAACATTTAAACCAAAACTTATCATCAATTGATTATGTATGATAACATTCCATGTCAATTAAATGACATCAATAAGCTTGGTGAAAAAGAGATGAGACCCTAAATTAAATAATTGAGATAACCACAACTATTCAACTTAATTTTTTTGTTTATCATAAATTAAATATGCAATTTTATAAATAAACTATTTGTTATTTATACCAATCCTTCATGGCAATACGGATCATTGAATTCATAGATAACTTTAGAATAATCAACATTGAACTAATTTTTCAAATCAACCAATATTAATTATTCAGGAAATATATAAAAAATAAAACAAGAAATACTTGAATTAAACATGAATATAAGTTTACAACAAAACCTCACAATGTTATAGAGTTTTAAATCTCCTTGAATCATAATATTTGAGTTTAGCCACATTTGATTTTTGTTCCAATACCAAAAATAGAAAAAAGATGAAAGATTGAAAGAAAACAAAGAAGAAACGAAAATGACTGTTGGAGAGATAAAATATGTGTTTTCCTCTCTCTTTCCTACTCTAAACCTAGTCTTTTTCTATCTTGCAAAGATCGCTATCAAAAACAAATCTAAATCCCTACATAATAGGGATGGAAAGAAGTTTCTTAATTAAATTCTAACTCTTTAAGTGAATCTGGTATTAGGCGAGACCTAGCCTTATCCACTCCAGTAATCTATCCACTTTTTTCAAAATTCATAATTTGGACCAATAATAGTTCAATTTAATACAATTTCAACTTTTTATCTCCTAAACAAAACAAACATTAATTTTTCTATAAGTACTAAAATATATTCAATTAACATAACAAAATAACATTTTATTAATCTTCAACCAATGCCTATTTAATAAGAATTTTAATAACTTCAAAATTACTCATTCTAAAAGCACATTACGATCATATATGCCACAGAAAGATTCAGTTAGTTGTAACAATTGAATTTAAGTTAACATACAATTGTAGAAGATAAAGGGAAATTCTAATTGTAATAGAATGGGTACGTTATATAAACAAGGAAATGTAAACGAAAAAGACATTCCTTTATGAAATATCATCACTTATTCCTTTCTTTTTTGTCTAATTTTGTGGTGGTAGAAGAGAAGCAATTCAGGTTTCTATCGCATATGAGGAAGCAAAGGGCTCCTTATATAAGCATTATTTTTTCACTCATTTTTTTTGACCTTTTATCAAAATCACTTAATTTTAGAACAGTTGGTATTAGAGCACTTTCTTAGCAATGTCAAAAAGAAGTGACTAGAACCAGGCAACAAAGAAGCAATAAAAAACAATTGCAAGATCTTCAGAGCTAGATGACGAAGAGTATTGACCGGAGAGTAGAGGATTCTCATAAAGTAATGGAGAGCAAGATGGATCAACTTCTCATGGATTTTCAGTAGATGAGCAATAGATCTGCTGGTTCAAGCCTATAGATCTGAAGGTGTTCTTATTAATGTTTTAAAAAATGAACCGAAAGTTAAACAGATAAAATAAGAGGTTTAAAATTTAAAAGATTTAACCGATATTAGAACGTCATAAAATCGATTAAAAATTAAATAAAATTAAATAATTTAAAATTTAATTAGAAGAGATTATTTTTACCTATCGAATAATTTAAAATTTAATTAAATAAAATTGTTAAATACAAAATTATTGATTCATTTTATTTTATAAAAATGTAGTAATTTACTAAAATTGACTATTTAAGTAATAAATTGATCAATTTTTAACAACAAGAATTATTGAATTAAAAAGTTAAAAATCAAACTGAAAATTTTAACGATTGAAAATTTTTTTAATTGAATTTTTTAATTATTAATTTTTCCTAACATTCATATTAATCCTTCGTGATGGGCAAATCCTAATTCACTAACAACAATCCAAAGACCTTCCATACAAGCCCAAACCTATGACCAACTTGAATATCCCAAACCAAATATCGAGTTGAGCCCATTTGATGGACTTCATAGTCTTAACAGTCAGGTTCCTTCTACCAACAAAACTTAATTCAAGACTCAGGAGGAGACAGTGCGGCGATAAATATGTTAAAACAAATATCTTACACTAGGGCACACTGCTGCAAATGGGTTGGCCCATTATAAGTACTAATCAGGGTTCATCGATTAGTACCCGCTAAGAGAGTAGCCATAGCGCATGGGTCTGAACCACATGACCCATATCGAAATGGATGTGTACTCACCAGACATTGTTCGATCCCTTTTATAATTGATGAAAGTAAGGCTTGAGTCCAACGCTAGACCTTTAACTCTGCCACCTGCCCAGCAGCTTCTGAATTCCACAAGAGGACATACTGTTTTTGCTTTTCAGCGTTTGTTACTTCAACTAATGAGCAGTAGCTAGTTTCTTAACATTATTATTATCTGCCCACTTGTAATCTAATGTAGTATATTAAAAGAAAAGAGTTTTATGACCTGACAACCTACGGTCCATCAAAAGCTAATAGTTTTGTTAGGAACTGCAATAACAAGCTAATAGTCTTGTACATAAATATGTCTTCTGAATTTGGGCGATAAACTCTTATCACCGCGAGTTAATTGCCTACTCTTTTGACTGGGACAAAGGTGGATGTAGCACCACTTCATGCCATTTCCTAACGCGCTCGACCAAAACCATTCAGAGCAGTGAATTGCTGGGAAAGAGGCAGATGTGTGTTGCGTGCGTGTGGATCCAAATGCCTAGTGAGTCACATTAGACTCAGTTTCAACCATCTACCTGACCCCTCCACTTCATGTCCAGTCCTTTTTCTCTGGACAACTCAAACAAGACTGATTCTCCATAGTTTATCTCATCACATTTTCTTTAAACAGATCATCAATCTCCACTAAAATTTTACGTTTATGTGTCAAAGTTTATTTCCTAAATTCTTCATTCATTTAGGAACCTTTTTTGCATCTCCTTTTGACTAATCGACACGACGCGTAAGAAAAGACTCCTTCCTGCTTCCTGATTTTTTTTTTGAGTAAAGCCAACAGTTATTCTTTGCAGCCACGACTCCTTCCGGCTTCCTGATATTTTGCGAGTAAAGTAAAGACTTTCCAACAACTATACTCGTTGTGTCCGCCATTCTTGATTGGTCAAAGAGCTGGCCCGTACCTATGAGTCAACCTTTGAAGAAACTTTCCTCCCTGTATATACCTTGAACAAGCTTTAACTATATCTTATTGCCGATCTTTTTGAAAAGCTGCAGTTGAGAAATGGAAATGGTCTATACTAATCAAGCTCTGGACCTGGTTGAGATACTGAGAAAATAGTTCATCAGCCCAATTCAGACAATAATTTGTCGAGATGACTACGGGGGAATGAGAAACAGGCAATTTAAACCATAACTTAACAATCCTCTTATTCCATGTTACATTATAACATTAAAGTAGTAATAGTCAACAAAATATAATTAATGTTGTTTCCAGGCTGACATAGAAGTAGAGTTATGCCTGAAGTTGGGTTTTAAGTAACAAACCTAAGAAGCTAACCGAGTCTATATTCAGTAACTTAGCGTATAACACCTTTCCGATTCTTTTGGCGTACATATTATACGCAAAGAAAGAGTAGATGTGATTTCAAGATTGATTCAGACATCAAAAGAAAGAAAACAATAATCTACAAGCACCCTATTTTAAAACAGAGATTGAATCTTACGTCCATACGCATTCAATATCAAAAGCATATGTCAATAGTTTTTATTCGGCGCCGTAATTGTCGTACCACTAGTTGTACACTTAAACAAAAGTCAGATAGTACAGTCTTCACATACCCAAAACCATATATTTTACGGGAAGGGTAATTACATGAATACGTCAAGTTTCATTTTTTGGTTCCATAATTAAGAGCTGTATAGTATAGTTGACCTTATAATTACAGATTTTGTAGCAGCGTAAAGATAAGTGGCGGCTGAATAAAACAGTTCATCACCACATCTGAATTACGCAAACGATTATCATGTTTGATTTCTAAATATTAAGGGTTAAGGCCATGACTTAATATTGCTTATGACAATCCTTAAATAATTATATATTTAACTAATTTTTGCAGCGACTAATCTATCGTATACATTCGAATTAATAGCAAAGGTACTGATGCTATCTAGTGAAGATATATATAGCCCCAGGCGAAATGGATTTCTAAATTGTTAAATTCTTCAGTTAGGGTAAGCTACACTCAAAGAAATAATATAACTTGTCATATTCTATATTTAAAATTGTCAACGGAAGGAGCCTTTAGTGTGCAACAACACAACACGCTTAGCTGACTTCAAGGAGAGGCCGGCCTTTCGCTTGCATCTTCATCAGCCTGACATTAATATTATCACTTGGTTTTCTAATACAGCATAATAGGGACCATAGCTTATAGAAAAGTGCAAAGCATATCCTGAAGAAAAAGGATTAAGGAATTGGCACTTGGAACGTGCATGGTTATAGCACAACTATCCAATTGATAAAACGGTAAATCTATGGTCAATGAAGATGATCTTTCTGAGATGGCAACGGGCACTTTGAGCTCCCACGAGTGGAGGTGAGATTCGTATTTGTATATTTTCAATTCATGACCCGACATTAGTGCGAGTGAAAGGCCACCACATACGTTTTGATGCTAATCCATAAAGGAGAAAGGGTAAAAAGAAAGTTAGAAACTGACATTAGTGGAAGGAAATTTAAGAAGAGAAGGACAAAAACAGGGCTTTTGATTGATGACTTCAATTCGATTATAATGAGATTGTTACTATCAGTGAGTGAATATATGGCTTCACGTAATAGTTTAAGATATTATAATAAAACAATCATTTTAATATAGTATTATCAAGTAGCGGTGAGTTCAAATCTTATCACTCACTCATTATTTATTATAAAAAAAGAGTGAGTCTATGTAAATTTCAAGTCTAAAGGATTTTTATTTGAACGGGTATGCCAATTAATATATAAAATCAATTAAATTGGCTTCACACAACAGCTTAAACTATTGTGGTGAAACAATCATTTAACACTAAGCTTTGATAAATTTTACTATCATTGGTGGAGTTCGAGAGATAATGAAAATTAATATGTTTATTTTATCTCTTTTTTATTATACAAATCATGAATCGTGCTTTTAGAAATTTGTTATTTTCTTCATAAATCCTCTATCTTTACTTAGTTTGAGAGGATAAATTATTGAAGATGCTTAATCTGATGTCACGTTATCCTTGGATTAAAAAAAGTGAAACAATAGTGTTGTTGTCATGTAATTACACATTTGTCTTATCAATTATTAAAAGAGACCACGATACTAATATACATACAAGTCATGAACCGTGTGTTACTACCGCGTTACATATGCGTCTCCAGCTCAAGAGCTGACCTTTTCTACCTGATCGATGGTTCATGGTTCTTCCCACCATAAACTTTCTCAGGCCGGGAGTGCTAGAGACATTCTTGATCAGTTAAGTTTGAGGTGTAGCTTTGAAATGAACTGCAAAAACCAATTCCTGTAGATACATTGATGCACTTTGAAAAGGATGACTATTTGTTAGCATCCTTATCCTAATATTTTAGTTGCCCAGGAATATACTTCCAATATATATGCTTTGGAACCCAAGTATCAAAGTGCCGGATTGTAAAGGACCCTCACTAATGTAACTTATTACCATAAAACAACACCAAAAAACGGTAGAGAGAAATTAAAAGAATATCACATTTCGTTTATTTGACCCCTAGTCCTTCTTATCCCAGTAACGTGAAGCAAACAAGCACTCTCCTTAGTTAAAGGGAAAAAGCATACTTAGATTTTATACAGGCAAAAGCCTGAAAACAAAGCTAGTCTAAATCTTGTCAAACCAACTTCCTTTAACTTAAGAATCTTCGTCACAGCATTCCACATGTCAAGGCTAGGAGAGGAAGTTGCCAATGAAGAACACTTCAAAGACTAAACTATGCTTATAAAAAGCTGGGACAACAGGGACTTGTAGTATTGGCAAAATCGCTGTTTGGTTTGGTCACTCGCCAACAGCTGGGATCCTTGTTCTTCGGTTTCGTTAAATCCTATTTGAAACATTATAAAAATAACCAAAATCCTCCTCTCTGTTCTAAAGCCCTTGTTACCTTTACATAAATGCTTATAATATTCGCTTTATGAGGTCTGTTTCTTCCCTTTGTAGATTCCAACTCTGAGTCTTTGCTCCCTGTCATTAAGTTTTCAATCAGTTTCCCTATATATACGTATATATTGCCTTAAAGGTAGCAACTTTACATAAAAGGAAGACAGAGGCCTGGAAGAGAGCCAAAAAACAGAGACTGCTCTGTAAGAAGTTGTTTAGGCAAGATTTTTTCGTGTTTAAACAAAAGAGGAAGTTGTTAAACAGGAAATTGATGGGTTGGAGAGAGATGAAGATGAGCAGCTTCTTGTTGGTGATTTTGGGTTTGTTTGTTCACGGGACGGCGGCCTTTGGAGAGATCGGAAGCAGAAACCAGCAGCTACAGAAGGAGCTTGCGAGCCGGCACAGATATGCGTATGCCACGATGATGTACATGGGTACCCCGAGAGACTACGAGTTCTATGTTGCAACACGTGTCCTGATCAGATCGCTTTCTCGTCTGAAAGTGGACGCTGATCTCGTTGTCATTGCCTCTGTCGACGTACCTCTCCATTGGGTTCAAGCCCTGTAAGTCTTCCCATCTCACCTTTTATTTCCAGGGTTTTAATTTTTAGTTGTTTGTGAGCGCCATTGACCGGGGCCGGCGTTTCTTGGTCACCGGGTGACAGGTTACTTTAACGAGGTTAAAGTTATCATCTTGCCGGAGCAAATACTCCTGTTTATAACGCTGTTAGTGTCGGTTGTTTTAACGGGGTGAATAACAGTTGGAAAGTTTAGAGCTTTTCACTAGGATCGATTTGGGTGTCAATAGTAAAGGTCTATAATGGTGGAATTGGTTCTTTGACATGGGGGTTTTAATTGGTTCTTGCTTCTTGCAGGAGCTGTTTATTTCATTAATGGGGTTTACCCACTTTAGCAGTTTCTTGCTTCTTCTGAGTTTTTTTTTTTCTTAACTAAAAACAAAAGAAGTTACTCGCTTTAGCAGTTTTCTTGCTTCTTCAAGGGTTTTCTTTTTTAACGAAAACAAAAAAGAGCTAGTGGAATTTGCTCGATGGAGTTAGATGGAAAAGCTTGCATCTTTTTGCTTTCCTATCAAGTGTGAAGCTCTTTGAGAGACCTGAACTGATCTGACCCACATGTATTTGGATTTTGGAATACCCCCAACGTTCTTCCAAACGAAGGAAGACTTTTGTGTTAGATGAGAGCAATTTTTTTCTTACCAACCACCGTTGCCTACTCTTATCATCTTTTATTGTGAGGACGTCCGTACCTCTACCTTACCCGATTGCCTTTAACTATTTAGAAGCAGTAAAGAGATATTTTCAAATGAGCAACTCGGAGATAGATGGGCCGTTCTTTGGGTGCGATAAGAAGACGTAGTTGTTGACCTTTTACATTTTCTATATGGCCACTTAGCCTAAGTTGGATTACACGTCGTTTTTATTATGGGTTTTAAAGTAAATGGGGTCGGGAACTGCATATGTCGGATACCGAATTTCCATTCATATTGATATAGACAGCTATTAAGTAAGATGTTGAAAGCTATTTTAAAATCTCTACCATGTGCCATGATTTCAGATGGCCATTCCAGTCGTGACAAATAAATGTTGAACAAGTACTCTCTATGGCTTCTTTTCGCAAATAGTCTCATTTTCCAACTTTGTTATATTGGGTATGAAATGATAATTGGCATATTGGAGATTGATGAACATCTAAGATTCATGGACTTCAGAAAACAAACCAATGTCATGATTTGTAAGGGCTGAACCATCAACAGTTTGCCTTTTAAGTGATTGACAAGCTCTGCATTTTTGATACAGGGAGCAAGAAGACGGGGCCAAGGTGGTGAGAGTGGAGAATTTGAATAATCCTTACAAGGGACAACCCAATTTTGATAGGAGATTTAAGCTAACATTGAATAAGCTCTATGCGTGGAGCTTGGTTGACTATGAGAGGGTGGTCATGCTTGATGCTGATAACCTCTTCCTGCAAAAGACTGATGAGTTGTTCCAGTGTGGACAGTTTTGTGCAGTCTTCATCAACCCGTGTATCTTCCACACTGGCCTATTCGTGTTAGAGGTGAGTTCTCTTTTTACTTCTCTTGGAGTTTCATGAACCAAGTCATTTATTTGATATGGAAAATAACAAAAAATCAATGCTTACAAGTCATTAAGTAGGTAGGCCATCATAATCCAAGTTATGATGGTTCTTGCTTGCAAAACTTGGAGAAACATCAATTTATTTTATGCTAATGATTTGTGTATTTCAGCCATCAAAGGTAGTTTTCAACGACATGATTCATCAATTAGAGGTTGGCAAAGATAACCCAGATGGTGCAGATCAAGGTTTTATTGGTGGCTACTTCCCAGATTTGCTTGACAAGCCGATGTTTTATCCACCTTCCAATGGCACCAAACTCAGCGGGCAGTACAGACTTCCATTAGGCTACCAAATGGAAGCCACTTATTACTGTGAGTATAAGATCAAACACCACTAATTGCTTGAAGAACTTCAAAACAATGTTCACCTGACAACATCTAACTTGTGTTTATGTTTGATCTCAGATCTTAGACTTCGTTGGAATGTACCATGCGGACCAAACAGTGTGATTACCTTCCCAGGTGCACCATGGTTGAAACCTTGGTATTGGTGGTCTTGGCCTGTTCTACCATTAGGCCTTCAATGGCACGAACAACGTCGTCAAAATCTCGGGTAAATACAAAGTCATTTCTCAACCTACTCTTTTCTCCTTTAGCAAAAACATTGTAACACCAGGTCCTTATGCAGATATGGGGCAGAACTGCCAATGGTAATTATACAGTCGATTGTCTACTTGGGTATAATAGCTGTGACACGTCTAGCACGACCAAGTATCTCCAAGCTTTGTTATCGACGGAATGACAAGAACATCTCCTTCATTCAAGTTGGTCTTAAACTGTTGGCCATATGGTCGATCCTGGCAGCCTACGTAGTGCCTTTCTTCATCATCCCTTGTACAGTTCATCCAATTCTTGGCTGGGGACTGTATTTGCTGGGCTCATTCGCGCTTAGCTCTGTGGCGATCAATGCATTTATGCTGCCAACATTACAAGTTTTAACTCCTTGGGTGGGGATATCGGGTGTTCTTCTGGTTATGGCATGTCCATGGTATGCAAGCGGGATTATAAGGGCTTTGGCCATTTTTGGTTATGCATTCTGTTGTGCCCCTTTTGTCTGGTTATCATTGGTTAAAGTCATGGCATGCCTTCAAGCATCTGTTGAAAGGGAAGTCTTCTTCCCCAAATTGGGTTGATATTATTGTTGATCCACCCCATTATCTTCTTTGGATCATTCAGAAGAGGTTGGAGCCTCTTCACATGTTTTTGGCATGACCATTATTGACTATTGGGTGTATATACATGAAGAGAGGGACACAGAGCATAAGGGTTCGATACACTCTTGATTGGGAGAAGATAGACAACTGGTCTTGTCCGATTTTATTGACCACACAGAACTCTTACATTTGTTGCCATCTCAGTTACTTGGATTGTAACTTCAACTCATCAGACCAAACAGATGGCCAAATATTTTTCCAACTATTATCAGCTGATTTTTGTTCCTGACTTTATATTGTTATTGAAATGATTATAAATTATTCTTCTTCCTCGTAGCTTCACCCGTCACAAGTAACATCCCAAGCCTACGGCTATTGGTGGTGTCAAATTCAAAACAACTACCACATGGCTTTTATAGGTCCACATCCAAAATGAGGTTTTTCCCAGAAACTCCTACCGTAACATCATTGCGATAATGATATGATATGGCGGAGTAACATGAAATAAGCGCGTGATATATAAAAAGCTTAATAAAAAAAATCAAAATTTTGTTAATTTTATAATTATAGTCCAAAATTTATATGTAACTTGTCACATAAGATAAGATAGATATCTTTAATATTTACACTTCAGATTTAATTAAACTAATTAATTAAGTTTTATTAAGTTATTTAACTAAACTAATAAAGTTTTTCACCAAAAGACATAGTTTAATTAAACAATACATTAGCAATATTAACAGATATACTAACAGAAAAAAAAAAGTTTGAGTTTTTAATTATCGTTTTTTTCTAAATTCAATATCAACGTCAACGTTAACATACTCAATACACAAAGCTTCCCACTTTATTGGTTCGGAGAGGGTCATGATGTACATAGTCTTACCCTTATATTTTTACAAAGAGGTTGTTTTTAAAATTTGAATATGTGACCTTATAATTACAAAGGAACAACTTTATTAGTTTAAGGCTTCGTTTGGTTGTTGGTTGATCAGCTATTTTTTAGCTGATTGACCAAAGTCAATTGATTGACTTTATCAAGAAACTATTTAATTTGTTTAGTTATAAGCTGGTTGAGTTGTCTGATTCAACCCAATTAGCTAATTTTTTAGAAGCTCCTTGTAAGGATTATTTAGGGCAATCAGCTAATTATTCTTTTGCCCTTAAGTTTTGCTCTTATTCATTTCCGTCTCATTTCTCGTTTTCTCTAAAGAAAAGATTATTACTAGTCTTAATAGAATTTTATCCTCGACAAACTTATTGGAGCATTGATAAATTGTTGTTGGTTTTTAGATATGAAATAAGAAAATAAGGCTTAAAGTTGAAAAGAAATAAATGTAAGGCATATATAGCACAACATAATCTCAAGCATAAGTAAATGGATATATATAGCATTATACATAGCAGTATATATGTAAAGGGATATTAAATGAACACATAAGTAACTGCTATGATGTAAACCAATACTGCATAACTTAGCTTCTTTAGAATAGCAGATTATAACTCAACTTAATTATAGTGAACTTCAAATTGAATGTTGAATAAATGATGTTATTAGCAATTGAAACAAGTCATAAAAAATTCTTAAAATGCTTCAGTATGATAATTATGTTTACGTTAATTGTAAAAAAAACATGTAAGTTACATAACTTCATTTACTTCAAACATACTTCAAATCCTTTGTTTCATTTTAGTGTCCACGAATTTGCACGGTCACTAGCCACGCACGGGGTGACTAATTAAGTCACCTCGTGACTAGCATTTAACTTAAACACTAGTCATGCACGGTCGTGACTTACCAAGTCACCCCGTGATTAGCATTTAACTTAAAGGCTAGTCATACACAGTTGTGACTTACCAACATATATGATAATAATTTGAAGATGAATGATCATCATAATATAGTAGAATGTGTGCAGAAATTTGATGAATGTATTTATATGTTGATATTCTATTTTTGAGTTTATGATCAACCATAATTTATGAGTTGTTTATGAATGATATTGATCTGAAATTGAGGTGAGAATGGAGATGAAATGATGTAGAGTTGATGAACTATGCATAAGATGGTTTGAATGTAACATATAGGAGTTGAAAATATGGAAAAGTGAAAGAAGAATTTCTGGAATATGTTTGCTGTAACGTTTCCACTAGACATGCATCTATATTTTAGCCATATCTTGATCTGTAGACATCCAAATTGGATTATTTTAAGTTTAGATTAAACTAGAGACATATGACTATATTTCATGAGAAATCGAATTTGAATTCTGTCTTTGAGAGTTTGGGGCTTGAAGTTGAGTACAGTATGCTGTCGCAGTTTGAGAACATCTTGTAGTATTTTGAGTATAACTTGTGAAATACTGAACCAAACTGTATGAAATTGGTGTCATTAGAAACTTAAGACATAATGGAACATTTGTTTAGAAGAATATATTGCCTAAATATCTAATTTTCTTTATCAAAATGATCAAGCAAAATTGACCCGAAAATATGTTTTGAGAAATGAATAAGAGATTATCAGGTAGTGCACGATCGTGACGGAGAGGATGCACTGTTGTTTGACAGCTTTCAACACTCTTCACTTCTTTTGAACATAAGGAATTTAATAATAATAATAATAATAATAATAATAATAATAATAATATTTAACAGTAAGTAGAAAATTAATAATAATAATAATAATAATAACAATAATAATAATAAGTATAAGAATAAGAATAAGAATAATAATAATAATAATATTAATAAGAATAAGAATAATAGTAAGTAGAAAATTAATAATAATAATAAGAATAAGAATAATAATAAGAATAAGAATAAGAATAATAAAATTAATAAGAATAAGGAATTTAATAATAATAACAAGAAAATTAATAATAATAATAATAATAATAAATGATAAGGATATAGAAAAGCAATGCACTAATTCCACCTTTTTAAAACGTCAACTTCTCTTATCTTCTCATCTTATCTCTTCTTCACATTGTTGTAGTTTATATTGCTAGTTGCCTTACCTATTCAGCCACTGAAATAAATACTAGTAATGATCTCTATTTTTGTTTTTTATATTCATCGTAATAATTAAAACTTATATATTAGCGTTAAGGCTAACTTTTTCTGAGATTTATCAATTTAAAGGTGTCATTTGCCTCACAAAATAAATCCATTGTGTTTGTAATCCAAAATTGCTTCTTTGGAGATATTTCTTTGCTTTGCCTGCATGTGTCGAAAATAGAACTTGAACATGAACTCTAAGTTGGAATCTGAAACAAACGCGTATAGTTTTGTAGAGCAGCACTTCACAGCTATCACAGGATTCATGGTCCCAAATCCAGGCCTGCTTTTGTCTCGCACGAGTCACGACCCCTCGGAATTAACAAGCTATGATGTGTCCAATCATCACGAGTGATTTCTATATGCTCCTTGCATACATGAGTTGGGACAAAGCTTGTCCTATTAATTCAGAAACCTTTTCTAATCGACACCCAAACACCCCAACGTTCAAAAAGCTGTTTCCTTTATAACTGGGACCAGGTTATAAATGTACCGAGCTACAATACAAAATACTATACGTCCATACCTGGACCATAATTGATCAGGCACTGCACCACCACGATATCGAGCCAAGGCGACCGTTTTATAGTTTTTAAGGACCACAAGTGGGTCACTTGCCTTCATTAAGTGGATAACATTTTTAATGTGAGTTAGCATGTAGGAATATACTAAAATGGGGTTATACTACTAGTTCGCATGGGTTCGGAGAAACTGCGTTGTTATAATATACGATTCCTGTGTTTGGCATGTTGTATCTGGACTGCCCTGGAGCTCCATCTTTTTGGTGTTGGGAGTACAGGACCAACTAGAGTTGCCTAATTGCTCAAGAACAGAAATTAAAATTTCTTTAGGGTAACTGTAACGCTAATGCTTGTAATAATCATCTTAGGTGAACAAATGAATTTCTTCTCATCGGCAGCACAGCATATATATATGAACTAACTTCAATATCAGATTCTTTTGATGTCTTCTCATTCTTAAAAATTACGTTGTTATAACTCAATCATAGATCCATGGCTAACAGTCGATATCAAGACTCAAGGATGACAATTACATAAATCTAGCGATAGACTGGTATCTGACTTGACCACTACACGCTGTTAGGACTGCTCTGCAAAAATATTGGCGTGGAGTCATAGAGGAAGATGTCTTATTAAAGCAATTAAGGCGTCACAAACTCGTCTGCACTCCAGACCTAGAGACCTATCCAAGCAAAACTTCCAGTCAAGGTAACAAATAAAAATGAATAGACAAATGACCGTTAGGAGCTAGAAACCGTAATACCAAAACAAAATTATACATTGTCTACAACTCATAGCAGAAGATTATAAATGTGTATCTCCGTGACTCTGTCCCTATTCTCTGTACACTGGCACTATAGATTTGTAACTTGTTCCTTGAAGTTTAACCTCTTCAAACCCTTATCATAGAGACGTTCTTCGCACCTCGGCGTCTCTCCTCTCTATATCATTCTATTACTTTAATGATCTATATTTTTAATGTCTTCTCTTAGTCGTATTTCGTTCTTCTACTTCTTTTTCGTTTTGACTTTAGCATTGTTGCATGCACCATGTTTGGTTACTAGTTCTATTTACCGGTACAGGTCTAATTCAGTCGCTGACGACACTGCCTCTACAAACTCTGCCAAGCACCACCACAAGTGGGTTGGACCCGTCGGTCACCTGGTCATCACCGTTGATGTTAAAGGCGACGGAGGGTTCCAGTCAGTTCAAGCTGCTGTTGACGCCGTTCCTGAGAACAATAAGAAAAATGTGCTGATATTGATAAGCGCTGGTTATTATATGTATGAAACTAAGTTTTTGTTTTAGCGCTTCATCTTCTTGTAAGCAAGCACGCTATCTTCAGTACTTATGATATGATGGGTGTTTGTGCAGCGAGAAAGTGGTGGTACCGGCGACCAAACCATACATCACGTTCCAAGGTGCGGGGAGAGACATCACCATCATTGAATGGCACGACAGAGCATGTGATCCTGGTCCAAAGGGTGAACTGTTGCGTACTTACAGGACAGCTTCCGTTACTGTTTTTGCCAATTACTTCTCAGCTAGGAACATAAGCTTCAAGGTATGAAGAGTTTAGTGCGAACGACGCAAACCGTTTTCTACGTACGAAACATACACATGCAATATATATATCTTGAGCATTTATGCTCAGGCCTGGCTTTAGTGGTACGATTACTGAATTTGTTCTTGACATAAACGTTTGAATTTTATGCTTGAGAATAGACTACGATGTTTGAAAACAGAAAGACTACTTAAATTAATTCTTTAAGTTTCCTAACCCAATGTATGATATTAAGTACCCATCAGACTAGAGAAAAAGAATATCAAATTGTCTTAATCATCCAGTATCCATACTCTTGAATAAACCCTACAATCCTTGGACAAACCTAGTGGAGCTACGCAGTGCCTCTGCCAAAGGCACCAAGTTGTATCTTTCTGTAAAACACAGCATAAAGAGACTCTTTGGATCACATTGGTTTACAGTTATATATATTCATAAACATCCATGATATAACCTATATATACTTACAAGCTTTCTGCAAATAAATTTGGCTTAAGTCAGTTTGATTTATAATTAGAAGATAAAATCGTAATGATCATTGTTTGTCATATATAAATAGCATAAATTGTACGTGAAAAAATTGATGCTTGAAAATAAATTTGGTCAGAACACAGCACCAGCACCCATGCCAGGAATGCAGGGATGGCAAGCAGCTGCATTTCGCATATCTGGGGACAAGGCGTACTTCTCCGGATGTGGATTCTATGGTGCACAAGACACTCTCTGCGACGACGCAGGAAGACATTACTTCAAGGAGTGTTACATTGAAGGCTCTATCGACTTCATTTTTGGGAATGGCCGCTCCATGTACAAAGTAATGATCACTACCATCTCGTTTTCATTTATTATATCGACATGAATTAATTGCCAGTACATTTAAAAGAAGGAAATTGCTCCCCGTGACCTGAGGAAGGACAGACATTGACAACACCGTAGAATGGTTTTAGCGAGGGAAAAGGATGTTCCCATTTCTGTGTTATACACTGTGATTGTCAGGTCTACAAAATAAAGTGACAAAAGCAGCTAGCCTTTTGATGTCTTCACCGAAGTTTCATCCTATCTGCCAAAAAGTCGACTGAAAAGTATAATGATTACAGTGTTTACGGAACACCTCCAGTCTATTTCACAAACCTAGTTTTGGAATTTACTTTCATTTTCAATTATTTATGCTTATCTCCTAAGGAAAGTTAACATCCACTGTGTCTAAAGAATGTGATTGATGCCAGGACTGCGAGCTACACTCAATAGCGACGCGATTCGGATCCATCGCTGCCCAAGACAGGAAATCGCCGGATGAGAAAACGGGCTTTGCTTTTGTAGGGTGTAGAGTGACCGGCACTGGGCCTTTGTATGTGGGAAGGGCCATGGGCCAATACTCGAGGATAGTCTACTCTTACACATACTTCGACAATGTGGTTGCACACGGTGGTTGGGATGATTGGGACCACGTCAACAACAAGAACAAGTTACTTCAACGACTTTTTATTCTCTTCATTGGTTACCACTGTAACTGTGGAAGATTTTCTAACTCAAAAATTGCTAATTAAATTCAGGACAGTGTTCTTTGGAGTCTTCAAGTGCTGGGGACCAGGAGCTGAGGCAGTGAGGGGTGTGTCATGGCCAAGAGAGCTAGAATATGACTTGGCCCATAAATTTCTCGCCAAGAGCTTCGTCAACGGGAGACACTGGATCTCACCATCTGATGCTTAATTCTTCAGGCCCATATTTCATTCAATTTAGCATAGTAATCAAAATAAACATCCACATGGTTCTACTATTCTTTTTGAAGCACACACTTTGTAATCACTAACCCAAGAAGGGGGGAAAGTATACAATCTGTAGATGTCACGCCAATCAAACTATTCTAAATTCTTTGTAATAACTTGAGGAGTCCAATAGATTTAATTTAACAAAGCAAAAACTGTTGATCAGGAATTTGTACTGCAATTTAGGCTTAGCCACACCCCTGATTCTAGCCGGAAACCACGCTACCATTATAGAATTGTTGATACAAGTCTGTTCAACCAATGCCCAATTTGGTTGAAACAAATGACACCATTATTCCATAGAATCTAGATTAAAACCTGCTAGAATAAATGAAAAGAGAAAAGCAAATATGCAGAAACAAATATACAAAAATTCTACTTTTGGCAAGAATAAATTAGTAACTTAAGTCAATGCTAAAAAATTCCCCCTACTTTAACATTAACAATTGAAATGTTTAAATACAAACTCTGCAGCAACCACCTTAATTCTAACTATAAAGAATTCTAAATACTAGAGGTGCTCCACTAACGACTAATGGGTAATATGACCCATTAAACAACTAGATTGACCGAATCACACGCAACAAATTGAAGAAAAAAGGTTTATCCCATGTTTCCCATATTGCATGATTTACATGATCTACTTGTATCGTGATATCTCAATATTTCCCTCCCTTTTCACTACAACCTTGTCCTTAAGGTTGAAGTTAATTGTAGCTCGACTTTCATGCCTTTCAACGATATCCTCCTCACTATTTGCATTGTCTCCTTTCAACAAGAGCAATTGATGACCCTTACACTTGTGTCCAGGTGTAAATTTTTTATTATAATAGAAGCAAAGCCCTTGTGCACCCCTCTTCTGTATTTCGTCCCAGGACAATTGTTTTGTTGTAAGCACAGGCCGTGGAGGTTGAACAAACTTTTGTTCCCTAATCAATTGCTCGTCTCTCATTCGTGCCAAACTTATGACATCCTTCAATGTTTTGGGCTTGAACATACGTATATCATCTGCAATTTCAGGTCTCAACCCTCCCATGAATGTCCCTACTAGTCCATCCCTGAACTTGGTTGCCCAATCGTTCAAATTCTCTTTGATAATTCCACAAGGTTCCTGTTAGTTGGATTTTAGAAAGTGCCTCGTCGAAATCTTCACATTCCGTTTCCCTAAACCTGATCCAAAGTTCTGAATAAAAATTTTCCCATGTCACCTGTTGCCCCTCGTCGATGTATGTTTTGCGAAGCCATTGCCACCATTGGTTTGCCTGACTTTCAGGGTGGAAGGAGGCTAAAGGAACTTTTTGCAAGTTCGGAGTTTCTTGATATTCAAAAAATTGCTCCACGCAACAAAACCATTCAGTGGGGTCTCCGTCGACAAATCTCGAGAATTCAAGCCTTGAGAGTTTAGAAGGGAACATATGGCGTCCCTCCTCTCCAGCCCTTTTGATTCCTTCTTGGGTGTTTGTGGGTCGACCACGAGAATTACTAGCAGATCCTTCCCTTTGAGTCAAATAACCGAGTAATCGCTTCTTCCATTGAACGAAACTTATCGGCAAGATCTTGCTCCATTCGGCTCATTCTGTCTTGCAAATTGCCTAGACTTGCTTCAAGATTCTCAATTCGTTCTTTATTCGTTGACATGACTCTGATACCAATTGATAGGTCTCAGTCAAAACCTACGAGAACAAATGAAAAGAGAAAAGCAAATATGTAGAAACAAATATGCAAAAATTCTACTTTTGGTGAGAATAAAACAGTAACTTAAGTTGATGCTAAAAAATACCCTCCCTTCCTAACATTGACAATTGAAACGTTATACCAAGTCTACAACAACCACCTTAGTCCTAACTACAAGGAATTCTAAATACTAAAGGTATTCCACCAACAGCTAATGTGTAACATGACCTAGTAAACAACTAGATTGACTGAATCACATGCAACAAATTGAAGAAAAAGGTTTATCCCACGTTTCCCATATTGCATGATTTATACGATCTACTTGTATCTAATATCTTAACGAGAGGCCTCATCTTTTGTACATTAGCTAGATGTTGTTAATGTACTTATATAATTTGTCCTTTTAAGAATGGTTTTAGATAAAGTTTCTAATCTTAAAAGATGAAGAAATTGAGATTGACTCTTTGAAAACTTGTCCTTTAGATATCAAGTTAATTGGTTGAGTTAAGCATAGGAACGGAGGAGTCCATCAGTATTAAATTAGAGTGAGTTTATCGTTTGAAATTAATAAATTATTACGTTATTCAAAAAATTTATTTGATAAAAAATAATGATACCAATTATTTTATTGGTAAAAAATAAAAAATAATTCTAATTTTTAATCAAAATATAAATTAAACTATGATATTTTAGAGTGTTTAAAATAAATTATAATATTTCTAAAAATTTTCAAAATAAATTTTGAGGAAAAAGAAATTTAGATAAAGTTAAGTCTTCACTTATAATATATCACAACAACATTAACATTAACATGGGACAAATTTATTATATTTTATTTATAGCATAAGTTTTACTATTCTACGTGCCACACATATGACACAATGAAACTTATTTTTCTGAAATGATCTTAAATTAATTTAAATTCTTTTCAAATAATGATTATATTTCTAAATTATAATTAAAAATAATTAATTTAAGTTAACTTTAATTAATTCTGAAATTCATTTTTCTCATCCAGTCATAAACATTCCCAACTCCCTAATTTAGTTGTCTAGAAATTGAGCAAGGGAATCTCCGGGTAAAAATATAAACAACTATTTGTGAGTTTATGCTTTATAGCTAATCAGTTGGTTATAGTTTAGTGGTATAATTATTTAAAGATATTCTTTATCTTATATATATTTAGATGTATACGATAAAGTCTATATAATAAATGTATATTGCAAATGAAAGTATGATGAGATTATAATTATGAGATTTATATTGCATTTACGTATTACTTATAAACTATTCCTAGTCATTGTTTTATTAAGATTAAACATTAGTAGAGTGTAAAAAGACTAGCACATGTTATGTTTTTTTTCCTTATAAAGGAAATAATTGATCTCATATATTAAAATATAGAGATACTAAAATAAATGTTTTGGTGCTTATTAGAGAAGAAGTTTACTGAACTGACTTCATATGAGAAATTCATTTGGAATATTATTTGTATATATATGAAAATTCTATTGTGATGATTGTATAAATGATCGTTTGACTTGAGATCTCCAAAGTATCCTATATAAGGATTGCTATGTTTTAATACTAATTAATAATTGCAAAGGGAGCAAATGATTGAGTGATTTTTCTTGCCTATACGTGATATAATAGAGATCATATATATTTTTAATTCATGGTTTATATATATGATACTGAATTTGAATTCAACATTACTATAATGTTTAAGACATGATAATATATATATTATTTACCAAAAATAGTTATTCCAAATCTATACAAATAGTTTATATATATTGGACCAATGGAGAGTTACACTTAATATAAGAGGTAAAAATATAAAGTTAGGTAACCAAGACTATCCTTTTATGTCATATTGGTTAAACTAACTTGATGAGAATCATAAAGTTTCAATCAAGGCTATATATATCTTTTTGATTGTGAATCGTATCAAACTTGTGAAAATTATTAAGTTAAAGAATAACCAAATCAACCTTTGGTGAAAAAATGGTGATGGTGTTAAATTGTTAAATCTTATACATGTAATGTATTGGTAATAACAATTGATAAAAAGAAGATATTTGTACTTTATTATATTATTAATGACTTAATGTTATGTGATGTGCAAACTTTGCTAATGTGTACTCTCCTCCATTATCTGTGGGAAGGCATTGTAGTTTGCTGTCTAATTCTATTTCAACCCTCTTCTAAAATTCCTTGAATTTGCTTAATGCTTCTCACTTCTCTTTTAGAAAGTCTACCCATACATATCTAGAAAAATCATTAATAAATTTTATCAGGTATTAAAAACCACCGATTGATGATTGTTTTACCAAGCCAAACACATCTGAGTGAACTAGCTCCAATGGTACTTTAGCTTTGAACTTAGACTCTCCATATGGAAATTGATGGGCTTTACCATACTTACATCCTTCACACACCTTATCTTCTCCAACTTCAAGTTGAGGAAGCCCTTTGATCATTGACTACTTCATCATTGCCTTTAGCTTGTGGTAGTTGACATGACTTAGTTGAGCATGCCAAAGATCAGTTGTCTCATTTTTTTGTTTTATCCATATACGCTGCTTGAGCATTTATCATATAATTGGACTTGAGCTGTCTTCCTTCCATGATTGGCTCACTCGTGATCTTCATACTTTGGCACACCTTGACATCATTTGAACCAAACACCATAAAGTTACCAGAAGATGTCAACTAGGATACTGACAGTAAATTCTTTTCATTCCATGTACTTGATAAACATTTGGTAGTTGTACTTGGTGTGAGTTGAACCAAGGTAAAATTACTATTTTGCCAATGTGAGTGATCGATATTTTGGAGTTGTTAGCTATCACTACAACTCTTCTTCCCTTGTATTTTGATAGGTTTAGAAGCTTGTTGCTATCTCCAGTCATATTATGGGAACTCCCAGAGTCAAGAATCCAACCATTCTTGTAGTTTAATACTTTATCATGAGCAACTACAAAGGCTTGATTTTTCTTGCAACTATGAGAGGACACTTTCCTCCTCTTCAACTTTTACTTATTCTTTTATTGCTTCCTAGGCATGAAGATTCCATTCATCCTCACTGTCATTCTAGGTTGAAGCAACAACATTGCCTTTAGATTGGTTGTGCCAACAATCTCAAGTGAAATAGCCTTTCTTACCACAATTGTAGCATTTATCATTTTTCTTATGATGTTGCTTATCATCTTGTTCATTGTTGCACTTGTCTAGTCTTGCTCCTTTATGCTTGAAGTTTCTGCTTTGATGGTTCTTTGGCCCTCCACCTGGCTTTTTTTCTCCTTTTCTTTCCCTTTAAAATTTCTTTTGTTGGTGTAGAGAGCTTTCTCCTTATCTTTACTTGTAACTCCAAACATATGTTTAGCTAGTGGTTCTTTATTAACTAACAAAATTTCCAACTCTGTTAGAGTTTGTTCTTGAGCCCATCCACGAGTAGTAATGACAAGAGCATTATATTTTGGTCGTAGACCATGAATAATATTTCTTCTCATCCTTATTGCAGCAATTGCATTTTCTGGATCCAATTTGCAGATTTAGGAACATACTACGTTTACTTTATTAAAGTATTGGCTAATTGTCATGTCCGGCTGTGTTAATGTTCGAAACTCATTCTCGAGCCTCTGCAGCTTTACTTCATTTGTTTTTGAAAACAATGTCGTGAAAGCATCCTAAGCTTCCTTTGGTGTCTTAGTGTCTTTGATATTCTACAAAAGATTATCTTCAATAGTTATTGAAAGTGTATCCATAGCCTTGCCACACTTGGTCTTATATTTTTTGAGCTCCTCCGGATCAACTGGAGTAGTTTCTAACCACCATCAACACTCCATTAATCCTGGCCCAACAAATAAAACTGGATACGGATACTCCAATTACTATAATTAATGTGATTGAGCTTCTCAATTGAGTTGGATGAACATGCTAGATCTGCCATAATGACTTCGTAATGTCTTCAAATAACCAAGTTTTTTTCCTTGATAACAAATTCACAGTCCTAGACTATACGCTTTACTTTAGTACACTGGTGTCTAACCATGCTCACTTTTTCTGATGTTGGTCCTTGACCGCCTGCTCTGATACCACTTGTTGGTTTTTTGGAGAGAATTTTGATAACAGAAAATACTATCAAATATGCACTTTTATTAATAGGTTCTCAACTTATAAACAAAGTAGTAAAATAGTGATTATTTCTGATGTACAAGATCTATCAAAGTGGCAAGTACAAAACATACTTTGAATCATACAAATACTATTAATTTACAACACGTTACTACTCTCACAATTTTTTGCTAGAAAACTTCTAGCTCTCACTCTCACTATCACTCACAATTTTGGGATGATTTGCACCAAGGCCTAACACATCTATTTATACTAGTTTACAAACAATTTCGGCCACACACTTAACTTTGCTTTCTTTATGCAAAATGTCTATCTTTCTATAACACAATATTTGGTCAAGTCTTTAAATCTCCATCACACAAAATAATAGACTTATGATAATTATTGTTGGCTTTTAACATATAGATTTATCTATATGTTTTTACAAAGTTATACTATGTCTTGCTTCTAAAGCAAACGAAAAAAGTTCTAAAACCATATATGGCAAAATTGTCATCCTCGAACATTAACACTAAGACCAAGGGAATTACATGATTGAAAGCGTACTCAATTGATTCTGTGTGGCAACTCTTACTCTTGCTCTTACTCTATAAGCTTCTTCATCTCATTATCTCTTTACTCTCTTCATCTTCTTCAATTGTCGCTCATAATAAAGATACTGTCATTTTCACTTTTTCTATGTTATTCATTTTTTTTCAAAATTTTGATTCTCTATGGTTTGAGAAAATCGGCCGATTTATTACTTAACCGACTTTTATTTTTAGAAGGGTTATAAACACAAATCAGACCAAAAATTAGGCTGATTCATATTTATTTTGACCGAATTGATCAATTCAGTCTGGCTTTAAAATCATTGGTTACTACATTATTAACATAGCATATAATGAAATATTTAATTCCATTCAAATTTATGGAGTGGATAACAAATTACGAGAATGAATTTCATACTCTTCGTTGATGCTCTATTCATACTATCACTTCTCGAATCTTGAGAAGTTTGAAAGATGGTACAATCAATCTATTTTCAACAAGCCTAAGGAAGAGAATCCATAACTACCCAAAGCCTCTTTCAAGCAAATGTTAATGATTACTCCACCATTCTCTAATAAAGAAGGCATTAGTAGTCCTCCAATTTACTCTGTCTATCTCGATGGACATGAGATATATGCAGTTGGCATTTCATCCATCTTTTCGTGATTCAAATGAATAAATATTTCGATAGCGACGATAAAGTTTAGTAAAAAGTCCAAGAAAAGATTAATTGATACCTTCAAAAGAAGATTTAGCCCAAACTTATATTTTAATAAAATATTAATAAAGAACTTACATTTAAAAAATAAAAGGTAATTAGAGTGCCCTATATTCATGCATATGAATATGTCAAATGTTTGAATTGGAGAGCCGAATTGGTAAATCTCTTGTAATCTAGTCTTGGATCGGATGATGGTCTCCAACACGAAAGGTCACTTGACAGAAATTTGGTGAAAGTAGCCAGATGGTTCTGTTGGCTTTCTATCTTTTCAAAAGACGACTTTATTAAAGTTTATAGACGTGATCTTTTGAATCTCTTATCCACTGATCGCAAGACCCGATGATTGCTTCCATTTAATTTTCTTGAATGAATTTGAGGTACCTAATTTCTAAATCACGTGCAAGATATGATAGGATATTATGAAATCGTCAAAAACATAATTAAACGAAAACGAAAGACTTGAGTGTAAGTTTCCAAGTTCCTTCAATATGACAGTCAAACTGCCGGAACAAAAAGAAATCCTCCAACACCAGACGGTCGCCGTCCAAAACGTGATGCATGACGAGGGTCACTTGGGTGTGTTTAACGTGTAGTGTAGCGAATGTGACAAGGTTTGGCGACTACTGTTTTCGTCGTTAGCTTCCAGTTCATTTCAACACCCGTCGAGTACGTAGCTAAGGTCACCCCGTCTCATGCGATTGGGTGATGAGTTTTGGTTAGACCATAAAAGCCATTGACGATGTTGGTTTATTCATTTTTAATGTCTTTTAGACCGACTCCTCTATGGCTAATCACTTAACGTGATTCTTTTAATTAACTTTAGCGTCAAATGAAGATTATAATTTATAAAGAAAGCACCGAATTAATCTATTTGAAGGAACAGACTTTGGAACCATTTTCATTTTTCAATGACATGACTTCAAAACCCTGAATTGGCTTTGAATGAAAAAAAGAGGAAAATTTTTCAAACAGTATGAGATCCATCCTTTTTGACAATCTTGATGTAGAAGATGGAAAAAACTATAGTCTTCATTAATTTAAAAAAAAAATAAGTTCAACAGAGTTAACTTTTTTCTCATTTAATACATTGAATTTTAATGTTTCATATAGAGGTTTTTTCCATGACTTGAACCTGTGACTTTATGGCTATAAAAAAACAACTTTACTAATTACTTCAAGGTTCATTCTCACATACAGTAAAATCTCGATAAATGAATATTCGATAAATTAATAATCTTGATTAAATAATAATTTTCTCCGGTCCCGACTTAGGCCAATGGGATAAAATAATAACCTCGCTAAATGCATAAGATAATAGTTTTAAAAAAATTCCTTGAGGCCCACTGAA
>JAOTAX010000197.1:33711380-33723093 GCA_025629825.1 Erythroxylum guanchezii
AGTTTTAAAGATGTGATTAAGTTATTGCTTAATTAAGAAGAATTATATGAATTGAGTTTAGATTGAGGAGAATTTTCCAAAAAGGGAAATCGATATGGATTTGGAATTGTTTAGACCGATAGTCTTAATGTTTCCAACGTGACTCGTTAGTTTCGTTTGCTAAGATATTCGTCTCCGGATGTCGGAATTCGATTGGCTTCATTTTCGATTCGCTTTCGTTCGCTTCGATTCGTTTAATTCGATTTGTTTGTTTTGATGTGAAATTCGATTTGCTTCCGATAAGTTCGCTTCGAGATCAGTTCTTTTGATTTTCGCTTATGATTTTGCTTCCACGTTATGTTTTTCGATCCGTTCGTTTGTATCCGTTTTCGATTTTCGTTTCCGTTTCCGTTTCCGTTCCTTTTCGGTTGGGGTCCGGTTTCGAGATCGAGTCCCAACAGAGAAAGTCCGTTTAACAGACATGAAGTCCATTTAATAGACCTACAGCTTTATAACAACCAAAAAGTCCCGAAAAGGACATTGCTTGTACTTAAAATTAAAATACCCTATTCTCTTCCCTTTTCCCGCACTTTCTCTCTAACCTATCACCGTCACCCCTGCGTTGTCTCCTTCCTTCGTCCACGTCAGCCATTCCGCTTAACAGACATTGCCTATACTCAAAATTAAAATACCCTATTCTCTTCCCTTTTATGCACTTTCTCTCTAACCTATCACTGTTACCCCTGCATTGTCTCCTTCCTTCATCCACGCCAGCCATCTTCTAGCTCACTATTCTCCATTCTTTTGCTTCATTCTTCTCCCTTTCTTTGCCTTCATGGACCCCATCCCCATAACACTCCATCCCAACCAAACTCTTATCTCTCAAGTTGTCCCTCTCTCTTCTGCCAAGATAATGCCCTCATACTTCATGTTTGACAATTTTGAGGGATCTTCTTGAGATTATGGGCAAGTATACGCAATTTATACTTCGATTTGGAATGAGTAAGCATTCTCTCACTGTGGCACTACAATGTTGTGCATCATAATGATGATTTTGTTCTACACATTGTCACATTGTGAGTTGATGCTTGAAAGTTATACGATTGTGGTTGTTATTGACTTTGGGCTGGGTTATGTTGGAGTTATGGGATTAAGATTGAAGTGAGATAATAGGTTGTGTTTGAATTTGAAAAGGGATGGTTTATGTTGAAGTTGATGGGTTGAGAATTGCTGCTTGGTTTGTGGGATTGAGGTCAGTTTGGTTGAAATTGTAGCGGGTTGTGAGACTATCACTCATCGTCGTGCTTTAAGCAAATGGCAAGGAAGGGTATTGGTCAATCCTCTCGATCTGTTAGGGGAAAAAATCTGGTCGAAGAAGCAAACGAACCTGCTTCTGAACAAGCTATGTTCATCAATGCACAAGGTGAAGCTTGGTTTAACAAGAAAAAGGATAACAAGTTTTTAATCAAAGTCTCAATGTAGGAGGGTATTGATGCAGCGTATAACACAAGGGCAAACTTAGAGAAATTTCATTGGGGCAAACTATTGACCCTCAAGGGTGTGTACTACCCAGCTACAATCAAACAATTTTATGCTAACCTCAGTGCGGAAGCCGGTAAATAACCACCTGTGCTCACTTTATGAGTCAATAGGAGAGCAATGGTTATAACAGAAGAGTTGATTAATGCGCATTTGGAGCTTCCAGTTGGAGGCAATGTCATATCCTTTGACAAACAAGCAAAATGTTTAAGTGATAGTCAATGGGATAAAGACGAGGCTATATCTCGACTCGAGATTAGAACCACTTTGCGATTTACAAATCAACATTTTTTTATGCAGTACAAATACCTTGAAATCAGACCTAGGTAGGTAGCTTTCCTTTGGCACATAATGTAATGCCTAAAGCCAGTGATTCAAGATACCTCCGCAACGAAGACTTGTACATTATGGACAAAATGTTTTTCCAAGATGATCAATTTCAGGGCATTGCTGCTGCCCAGATGATAATGACCTCTATGTGGCAAGTGGTGCACCACAAGGCAGAGACGAAGAGATTTGTGTTTCCAGTATTATTGAGCCAGTTGTTTAGGCATCTCAAGGTCCTTAAAAGAGATCAAGAAGTGGCTTATACTATTGAGGTGGATGTCATCTATGCCGATAAAATGAGGGAATTTGAATACAGAGAAAATGGTCCTAATTGGTGGGTCAATCCACATCGAGAGAGAGACAATCCGAATGCCTCTACTGCACGGCAATCAAGAGCTAATCCAGCTCTAGGGGATAATCAGATTCTGGCTTAGATGCAAGAAGTCTGAGCATAAATTAGAGATCTTCGAGCAGAAATGGGCAATCTGGCGGCTTCACAAGCCAGAATAGAAGATATGTTGAGGGCCTTCATGGAGCAATAGCCACCTCCTTAGGGACAATGATATCATAGGGTCATAGGATTGCATTTACATTTGAACTCTCATGCATGTAGTTATGCAATTTACTTTTAATCTCACCATAGATTTGATTTTGTGTTGGCAAATTGTAAGAATAACTTCAATATTATTTTGCTCTATCTCCATAATTTGTATAGTTTGATGAGAGATGTGAATACAGGGTGCAGAATTTGGTCAATCGGCTATTTTAGGGGGTTTCTATACTCTTACTCCGCATTCTGTTAATTGCATAAAAGATTTTTATCTTACCTAACATTAAGGACAATGTTGATTCTAAGTGTGGGGGAGGATAAATTGATGGTCGTGCATGCGCTATTTTGCATTGAATTATCTTACAATTTCCAAAAAAAAAGGTTATGCGTTAACTAATTGTGCATATTTTCATTAGGCATGTTTGCATATTAGTACATCTTTCACGCTCTAATTATCACTATAATCCAATTTAATGAGTTAATTCCATTATGGATAAGATTGATTAATCTTAAATAAGATGCATAATATGATTAAATTGATTACATACCTTGTCACAATTGGATGACATAATGTTAAATTGATTGAATGAGCATGCTATTGAATGAGTAAACATCACTAAGTGAGTTATTTTGAGCCTAAGGGATTGCACTCAATCCTATTATTCTTATTAGTGATCTAATTTTCTCTTCTATGTATGTTTACTTCTAGAACTTGCATTGCGTCTTTTCAAGGTTACATAATCATACTATGGTATGTTCATGAAAGTGATAAAAGGCACCAAGATTGAGCTTGAGCCAGATAGCTAACCCTTTTTATGTATTAATCCCCTAGTGAACCCTTTGTGCCTAATGATTGTATTTGAGCCTTTTTCTTTGTAAACCTATTCCAAAAAACCTTGAACCAAGAAAAACAAATTCACCCTTGTTCAATGGTTAGTAGAGCTATAAACATTGTACATCCAATATTCTTATTGATAGGTATACAAAGGAAGAAGTGTGGGGGTTTTTTTTTTTGGTAATTGAAGGATCATGCTTTCAAAAAAAAAGAGAAAAAACAACAACAAAAACAAATGATAATAATTAATAAATCGTGTTCACTTCAGTTTTTAAGGTGAAAGAATGATGGAAATTGTGTTAATAGAGATGGTGGAGTTTCATAGTATTATGATGTTTGGGCACGTTCTCAGTAAATTTTGCCAATGATGATTGTAATATTTGTAGTTTATGCTCTACTAATTATTGAATATTTAAATCCCTATTCTTTCTTTCATAGCTTACTTTACCCCTTGGCCCCATTATAACCAAAGGAATAAAGGCCTTTTTGATTCATGGATATGCCATAGGTGGGAGTAGGGGAGAAATAGATAAGATGCAAGCTTATGGTAAGAGACATGCATGAGAAGATGATTGAGAGTAACCCTTAAATACTTTTATGAAGGTGAATGCTCTAGGAGAGACTTCATTCATGGCATATGATTTTGATTAATTGAAGCATTATGATGTCTTTTTGTTGCTTAGTTGTGATCTAATTTATGAAGTATTATGTGGCCTTATGTCTATGTTTCAATTCTTACCTATAATGCTTTCAACTTATTGGATTGAGCTACGATGATGATTAGGTGTGGAATAATCGAAAGGAAATGTTTGTGGGTATCATTCACTTTAAGTAAACCCTCAGGAAACTATAACTCGTCCATTATGGGTGCATAGTGGTTTAAAGGCTTGTGGCATATGATAAATGCCACCGTACGCATATGAAAGTGGAATCAATAACTTGGTTAAGGATTTAGTTGTTAGTTTTCTTCTATTTTTGCTTGAGGACAAGCAATAGTTTAAGTGTGGGAGAATTTGATAAGTCAAATTATTTGTATATGATTTTGGGATGAATTGGAACTCATTGACTTATGTCGATGTGAATTTAAAGCTTTCTTTGGTTAATTCTCACACATTTCAACTTTATTGCTTAATAGGTACAAATGGATAGATTTTGGGTATGAGGCATAACTTTTTCTATGGATGTTAGATTAAGGTCATTCAAGTACGCTTTCGAAGAGGACACCAAGTTCTACAACTTTTGTGAAGACTCCGAGGAGAGATTTTGTCGTCTAAAGGGTCAATATTACACATTTTTATAGAGGCCTAGGGTATGTCTGCTTAACGGACATTGCCTGGCAAATTCCACTCCAGAGACCCGAGAAGGTCCGCTAAATGGACATAATGTCTGCTTAACGGACATTGCCTAGCTAATTCCACTCTAGAGATCCGAAAAGGTTCACTCAGTGGATATAAAGTCCGTCTAACAAACTTTGTCAGCCTAAGGATGATCTGCTTTCCCCTGTTTAGCAAAAACTAGGTTTCTTTGAGCCCAAGACACTATAAATACTCATTTTAAGACCTAAAATGGGGGGGGGGGGGGTGACACTGAAAACGATGCTGTAACGTAAGGAGGGAAAAAAAGAGACAAAGGAGAAGCTTTTGAGGATTGCATCAAGCATTGGAAGCAATCTTGTTTTGTGTCCTCTTTACCATCTCTCTCTATTCTTTCTTGGATGTTGATTGTCTTTATTTGTATGGATTCTGCTATCATGTTCTGAAACTAAATCCCATTTAGGGTGAGGGATGTAGCCTAATTGGGGTATTGATTTGTATTTTATGGATTGATTGGTGTTAAATGAAAGTTCTTGGGTTATGTTTATCTTTCTTGCATTTCACTATGCTTGATCACCATAGATGCAGTCTTAGGAATCATATGATGAACTGAGAGGTGAAGTATGATTTATGCACTAGGCAGATAAACACATTAGATTTAGAAATAGAGATATTCTAAACTAGTTTGAGAACTTGTGGTTGCTTGTTCTTAATGAATTTGACTAGTGAGGTTTCTCATTGAGAAATGGTAATCAACTAGTTAGGCATTCTTATATTTCTTGAGAGAGAATATGAGTAAAGTTGTACAATTGTCATTATAACCTGCCATTCAATTAATGTCATAATTTATTGATCAATTTCTTGAATTGGTGAACCCCAAGCCCTATGTCTAAATCATCAAATTAGCTATGTTTGTTATTTCCAGTATTTACAATTTTTTGCCTACCCAAATCCAATCATCTTTTAAATTTATTGTCACTTTTGTTTAAGTAAGTAGGATTAAGTCAGTAGTGAGTATTTTAGTTCTTGTAGGAGATGACTTTGGAATACTCGATTTGGAGGTACTAGGAATGACTCTGTGCACTTGCAGATTGTTTTGACCATAGGTCTTATAAAGAACCAACCCTAAAAGCTAGCTTAAAGAGTAGAAGAGCCCATAAGCCTATATACCCCACATCATCCCCTTTTATTACCATTGTGGAACAATTAGACTGTAACACTCAATGTCTACATAGAAAGGTAGTATGAACTATATGAAGGTAGTTGTGTGATCAATATATAATTTATCACCCTAAAGTAATTAGAGAGAATGTTCCGTTGTTCTTGATTAGTATTGATTCGGAAAATCCTTGGCCAAGGTAGAATGACATTGTACATAGTTTACAAATGTCATTAATTAAATTAATAGCTAATAGTGAAAAACTACTATGATTGGACTTAAAATATAATAGACATTTATTTCATGCTTTATGTCTAATCGGAACATTATATGATGAAAGAATTGAATTATACAGAAAAATCATGAACAGAAAGGTTAGTTAAAACTGACAAATCATGCTAGAAAAATTAAACAAAAAATCATGAAGAAGGTTACAGTTTTGGATTTTTATGCATGTCTCTAAAAAGCCTACAACCGAGGCTTTATCCTGGTCCACTGAATTCCTTAGAAAAAGCTTTTTGTTAGGAGCATTAGCCCCTCTGACATTCCAAACTATAATATTCATACTTGACAGTCCGTAATTAGGGCTTTTTTTCTTCTTGTTATCCTTTCACCATAGGTTCAAAATCAACTTCCAGATTGGGGTTCTTGCTTGAAGCGTTCTGTGTATTATTTTGGGGCTGACTCTTAATTCCATCATCCGAAGAGGATGTAGTTTCTTATTGGTATTCCATAATGTTGCTTGAAAGATCTTCATTTTCATCTGATTATTGAGGTTAAGTAGGAGATTGCAACATAGTATTTTCTTATGTATTTTCCTCAATATTGAGACCTAACACTTCTTCATATCCTCCTATTTTGAATAATCTACCCGTAAGTTGCCAAGTTCTCTTCACAACACTTCGCGGCATCCATGCATATGTAACTTTGACTTGATCTTCAAATGGTTCCATGCTTTCATCCAGCCAAATAATTGGAATGTTTTTCTAGTAAATCTGACATGGATGTAAGCAAGACACATATTCAAGCAAATTGAACTCTCCTTACCTCAGTTATAGCCTGGTCCATGCATATAGGTTTCCCAATGAAACTTGGGATCTAACTGTTGGACATCGTTTCCAAAATCCAACCCTTCAGAAAACCATAACTATCATCGCTTCATTTTCTTGCTCTGATACCACCTATGTTGGATCTCGTTTGATTTCAGAATCTAACTCTTACTGCTAAATGTTGGATCCTGTTTTCGGAACCCAACTCTTGCTCATAAACGTGAGCTAAATCCGAAGGAATTTCCTTGAACATCATCGATTAGCCTATTTCCATATAGGGTTCTTTCCATGAAACCTTAGCATCATTCCACAACGGTGGCGTGCCCATGGCAATCAAACATCAAAAGCCAACTCATCCATTAAGACTCACTAAAAAAAATCCTATCTTGCTTTTCCATAATAGCCCACGTATATAAATAACAATTTCATATTCAAAATTCATCAACTCAACTCATATCATCCATACACAATTCATACTTCATTAACATCATAAGATAACTGTTTACAAAACTTTAATGGCATTCCAAGCCACATTACAACATCAATCTCAAAATCCAATATACAACAAAAGATACAAAATCCTATAAGTCTTAACATATGTCTAAAGTCTCATTTACATCAATCCAACTTAAAATACAAAACATGCATAATCAAACGGATTTCTTGACTTTCTTTCATCCGATCTCTTTCTCATCACCTGGGGATGGGAATGAAAGGGGGTGAGCTTACAGCTCGTGGGTAACACGTTTATAACCAAGAAACAAGCAAGAACCATTGAAATAGTTATTTCCTTTGTAAAACTCACATTGAAATCCATGTAACACATATTTCCCAAATTGACAACTTATCAAGCAATTCATAAACATCATAAATCATGATTCAAATTTATGCAACATGCATGACAATTCAAAGATGTAATGCACAAACAAATGGCTCGAGAGTTCCGTGGAACAAAACGGATAAACCGAAATTTATATCGTGAACAAAACGAGTCTGATTTCTCAGGATCTCGTGGCCTCAAGCGCGCAGTCAGGAGAAGGCTATATGTCGACGTGCACGTGACTAACGAAACGTTCCTCTCTTGCCCAAACAAAGCACATATCCATTTCATGCTCAAATCATTTTATCAAATACTTTCATACTTTTCATTCACACAAAATGCCATGACATCTTTCAAGGCATACATAAAATGTTTCAATACATTTCCATTTTTATTTCGAAATTCATCAACAAAACTCATATACCGAGTATATAAAGATTTCTCAAATCAATTAAAAGCAATAGATGCAATATGAAGCAATTTGAAATCATTTTATTCTTTTGATCGGATAGAAAACATTTAAGGCTCATTACTTCTATTATAAACATGAAACCCACCTTGATTTCCTTGCTTATAGGCTTGCTCAAAAAGCTTCTTTTGTTGTTCCTCTTGCCTCTCTTGATCCCTTCATTCTTCACCAAATGAAGGGATACTTAGCTCAAAGGGAAACTCTTCTCTTCCTCTACATTTTTCTCTTCTTGAACAATCTCAAAATCTCTCTTGAGGGCTAACATAATTGAAACCCTAGCTTGTTTCTCTTCTTTCTCTTTTTCATTCTTTTTTTCATGTTTCTCTCTCTTATCTCTTTTCTAATCCACTCATTTTGTTTCTCTAGAATCTTCTCATTCACGTTTTCTCCTTTATTTATAAGCAAGACAGTACTTCTTTTTTTCAATTATGCCCTTAATGAGTCCAAAAAGTCCATTTTATCCTTCCTTATGGGCTTATGTTCTTGTAACTTAAATGTCTTGCCAAAAATACCCTTGAACATTCTGACAAAACACTTTCTTCCAGAAAATATCCTCCATTGTCTTAAGTTTCTAATGCCACAGAAATCATTCAGTTTGGTTTAGTGATTCAAAAGATATACTTCAAACATCTTTGGACTGCTCTTGTCCAAAATAGTATACTATGCACAACTTCCATCCAAAACTTGAAAGTCTTAGGAACTAAATCACAATTCACTTCCTTCAGATACTTTGTATCTCTATGTCTCTAGTTTACCACAAATTAGAAATCATCACATTTGGATTCCTACAGAGCAAGATATCATCAGAACACTGAAGTATGTTCAGTGGGATAACACCAGTTCATATCCTTTAAGAGCACACTCACTATACCCGTCCTATGTTTTTCACTTAATATTTTTCACTTTATTTCAGATAGCTTCAATTTTTTATGGAGAGGTAGAGAAAAGTCTTACAAATCCAATGGTTCAAGAATCAATTCAATTGGAGGTGAAGTGAAGAAGTTACAGTCAAAAGAAGCAACCATGTTTTTGACCTCAATCATACTGAACCTGTTTCGAGGAAACAACCATAACTTTTTGTAGAAATTTCTGATTGAGGTGCTCTTTCGAGAGTTGGAAAGAAGACTTTAAGATCTATAACTCTCATGAAGACATAAAAGGCAAATGATTTCATCTGAGGGGTCGAAAAGAGAACAGATGATATGACGTCATTTTTTAGACGAAAGTGACATCATCAGACGAAACAAGGTTGGAAAAAATTGCCATAACTTTCCCTAAAGATATCGGATTAAGGTTTTCTTGATATGGTTGGAAATAAGATTTCAATATCTACAACTTTCATGAAGACCTTAAAGACCAATTCCATCGTTTGAAGGGTAGAAAATGGATTAGAAGGTGACGATAAATAGTAACTGAGACGGAAGCAATGAACAGTAACTGAGACGGAAGTAATGAACAGTAACTGAGACGGAAGAAATGAACAGTAACTAAGACGGAAGCAAAACTGAGACGGAATAAAACTGAGTCGATGTTGATGTCATGAGACGAATGCTGACGTCATATTGAAATAAAGCAAAATAAGACGGTCAAACTGAGACGCAAAAAGTTAAACTGAGACGATGAACAGTAACTGAGACGATAGTGACGTCATTCTAAGACAATGTTGACATCAGCAAAACTAAAACTAAGATGATGTCAGCAAGAACAAAACTAAGACGAAGATGACGTTAGCAAAACTAAGACGAAATTGGCCAAAACTAAGACTGAAGCAATCAAAAGGACATAACTTTCTCTACAAATATCGGATTAAAGTCATTCAAAGACCGTTCGAAAGATAAAGGAAAGATCTATAACTTTACAGAAGGCAACTTTGCTCAAATCTATTTATATCAATTCCAAATTTTTCCCTAAGTGTCCGAATACAAATTTTCCATTGATACACCAATGTACTGCACTCAAATCTTAACTTTATGATAACTTTTTTTTGAGACTCTTAGAGACAAAATTGAAATCCAATGTCTTCATACGAAATGTAGCCATATATCTCTAGTTTAATCCAAATTAAGAATCATCTCGTTTGGACAACTAGAGAAAACGTTGTGGCTAAAAGACTGAAGCATACTCAGTAAACATTTTCCAGATCAACTCTTTATTTCAAAATCTTTCCTTACACAACTCATATCAAAATCACCTTTTCTACTTCATTTACTCCTCATTCTCACCTTCATTTCAAATCAATGTCCTCTATAAAGAAATCATAATCCATGAATAATCATGAACACTAATGACAGAACATACACATATATACTTATTCTTCATCAATTTACTGTACAAATTCAACTTCATTTTTGCTTTCATTCCACCTATAATTTTTTCCTTAATTCTTTCTATTTCAACAATCTCTTATCCACCAAAAATACCAGAGCAAATCGTGAATCTATTCACATCTCTCATTCCCTACTTTACTCTTGTCTATCGTTTCTTGGTTCAAAACGTTCATTCATTTGTTCTTTACTCGTGACTAATCACCAAAATTTCTTATTCAACAGTTCTAATCCTTCACGAAAAGTTCGGGGTCCAACTGTAACTAAGTCCGGTCGTACTCCAATATTCTAATGGAACCCCATGGATGCTAATCCAAATTGGGATATAATTCTACCTAATGTCTTCCATTTTCATACTCGATTTCCAAACCTATAACAAGAGAGGTTTGTTGTGAATGTTCTGAGCCCTTGATTGAAGCACCTTTCTAGCATCCTTTAAGCTGGAGAATTTGAAGAGAAAAACATTGTCGTTATTGATGAGTACCTCTATAAACCAAGTTTTTTCCAATTGGCCATCGTCCATTGCTTCACAACCGGGTAAGCTACTCTTTTGTCAATGAAAAACTGACCAAAGTTGAGTTCCATTTTAAGGCTCCTATTTTGAGAACCTTTAGAGTAAGGGACATAATCATGCTACCAGATGAGGCCAAATGGGGGAAGTAACTTAGTTGCGGCTTCACCTGTAACCTGGACCTAGGGTCTTTTGAGGTGGGTGGAGTTGGTAGTGTCCACAGTGGGGATGGAGTTGGACTGCAGTGAGGTAGAAGGTATGGGGGAAGGTAAGCTTCCTGGGTGGTTTGACGCTGAAGGGATAGGGTTGCCATCGTCTTAAAGAGAAAGAAGGACTAATCTTTGAAGATTTTTCTTAGGTTACCCAAAACTCTGATTCAATACTTTTATTCTCTTGACCTCTTTTTAGTATCTTCTAAGCTCATAAGAAGATCAAAATAGTTTCCATTTGATTTTAGTTTGGATGGAATAAAAAGGAAGAGGACCAAGATACAAAGACTAATAATGATTTCATAAAATTTGAGGGCTTATGATATATAAGAGTGATCACCAACAAACTATTCGATAAAAAGATCCTTAAAGGCAGTGAAAATTTCGTTGCATTTTCCACGACTACAACCATAAAATTTTGAGGCCAATTTTTCTTTATTATTTTCACTTTCCTTGAATTAAAGAAGACAATTCAAGTTGTCGACCTTAGTTGGTATTGATGTGTTCAAAATTATTGATATAAACGAGAGTTAAAAGTGTTAGTAGTGTGCTCTAGGCCAATGAACATTTGTGATTCATGTATTGACATTATGATTTGTTAATAATATATTATGAGGTATTCCTTTTAT
>JAOTAX010000197.1:33767566-33791236 GCA_025629825.1 Erythroxylum guanchezii
AATAAAGCTTATCTATTGGTAAAATGTCTTCAGGTTTTGAGAATTCTAGGGCCTTGATAGAATCTTGCCGTTCGTGTCGCGCAGGATGTAAGAGCCGTGTCCGGCCTGTTTGACCATTTGATAAGGTCCTTCCCATGCCTGACCAAGCTTTCCAGGATGCTTCCCAATCGCCTCAGCTTTTCTTAGAACATAACCGCCGATCTTTATGTCGCTCGGCCTTACCCTTTTGTTGTAAAACTTGGTTTCTTTTTGTCTGATGGCTTCTGAACGGGCGGCTGCCCTGTCTCTGTCTTCACTGAGAAGTACAAGTTCTGCATTGCGAGCTTCATTATTCCTTTCTTCTATCTCTTTCTCAATCACCTCCTGCCTCTCTTTTCTCTGCCACCACTTCTTCTGTTTGACCGGTTTGCAATCTTTTCGAATACCGAGAAAATGTGATGTTACTGATCGAGAAATTTCAGGCATATCGCTCGGTATCCAAGCGAAGACCGATCTGTTCTCTATCAAGCACCCTGTGATTTCTTTGAGCAGGCCTTTTTCGAGTTCGGAACCCAGATTTGTGAATTTAGGTCGATCTTCTTCATCCAATATGACCTGCTGTGTTTCTTCTACGGGGTTCATCCTCTCAGTTTTTTCATCGGCTCTCACATCGAGAGAGCTTGTTAGGACTACCGCTCCCTCTAGTGTCTTTGTTTTCGCTAAATAGCATTCCCTAGCGATTTGTTGCTGACCCCTGACAATGCCGATGCCATAGGGTGTTGGGAACTTCATTGCTTGATAATAGGTTGAGACGACTGCTCTGAGGGCGTTTTGTGTGGCTCTTCTAATTATTGAATTATAGGCTCCTACAAACTTCACAACTAGGAATTCAACATTCTTCACTACTTGGCATGGCTTTTGTCCGAACTTTACGCTCAAGAGGACTCGAGCGAATGGATAGGCTGATGCTCCTGTTACCCCTTTGATGGGTCCCTCTATCGGCAGTAGCCGCTCCTCCGGAATCTCCATTTGCTTAAAAGCATCGTAGTACAGTAGGTCGACCGAGCTGCCTGTGTCGATCATTACCCGTTTCACCTCGCTACCGTCCATATTCAAAGTGACCACTAGTGCATCGTCATGAGGACAGCTGACACCAGCCAGATTAGATTCGTCAAACGAGATCACCTCATCAGTTTGTGCCTTTTTCGTTGCTGACTAGCCCTCAGCGATCTGCCTGGCATACCTCTTCCTTCCTCTGACGGTGGACCCTCCTGTTGCGCTTCCACCAAAAATCATGTTTATGACCCTAACCGGTCGGTCATCCTGCTGCCCAGTATTTCTGTCATCTCTAGCCCTGGACTGTCCTCTCGTGTCGCATCGGTCGTTCATATTCCTGTTCTGCCTCTCTCCCTCGTTCGTGTTAATTTGCCTCCAAGGCTTTCGCCAGTTGTCAGACCGACCGCTCCTACCCTCATTATCTCGATCGGCATTTTTTTCGTACTTCAAAAATCTACCCAGCCTCCCCCTCTGGATAAGGAGCTCGATTTCTCGTTTCAAATCCCAACAATCCTCCGTGTCATGACCTACATCTCTATGGAAACGACAGTATAAAGTTGAATCCCGCTTTTTGAGGGGAGTCTTTAACGTATTTGGTTCTCGGAGGAGCTCCCCTTCAGCTCTCATGACTTCCAATACTTCAGCATACCGCCTATTGAGCGGGGTGAAGGACTCGCGTCGTGGGTCTTGTCGGTCGATCGACTTTCTCCAGCTCGACTGATCCTTCTGCCGTTTGTGTGAATCATCGGCTCTACCACTCGGCCAGCGGTCATCCGCTCTACGTTTTGTGTTTTTTAACACTTCCTCCAGCTGGATGTATTTATCCCCCCGATTCCTTATCTCTTGAATGGATTTGGGTTGATCGAGGGCCAATGATTTCTTGAACTCCTTATCCCTCGTGTTGCTCATAAGGGCGGCCAACATGGAGGAACAGGTAAGGTCAGGGACTTCAACAACTTTATTGTTGAACCGAGTGATGAACTCCTGCAAACTTTCGTTCCTTCCTTAGGTCAACTGCATCACTTCCAAAGCAGTCTTCTGTGGCCGTTTACTTGTGGCAAACTGGTTGAGGAACAACAGTTTAAAATCCTCAAAACTGGTTATGCAACGTGGGGGTAAGCTGTTGAACCATCTTCGGGCTCCTTCTTGAAAGGCTGTGCAGAAGGCCTTACATTGAATGGCCTCAGGGACGCAATGCAGGTTCATTATCGATTGAAAGTGCTGCAGATAGTCGAGGGGATCGGTCTTTCCAGTATATTTTTCGGGCGTTGGTATCTTAGTACCGACCGCTGGGAGGCTATCCAGGATCTCCGGGATGAAAGGAGAGCTGTACTGTGTTGATGGTTGATCAGGACGGGAATTCATGGCTATGTTGATTCGATGGTCCACGATTTTGTCTAGGGCTTCAGCAGAGTACCGATCGACCATCACACCAATCTGTTGAGCGGGGGTTTGCTGCTGTTCCGATTGAGACTGTAAGACTTGGCGAATCAATAGATCGACCACTTCTTCTATTTGTCTTTGTGTGAGGATAGCTTGTTGTGGTGCTGGAGGATTCGTGTTGAGAGGATAATGGGTGTGAGGACGTGAACTGGTTCTAGCGTCATCCTCTAAGGCCACACTTTGTGCTTCTTGGTCTTGGTTTTGGGATTGTTGCGGTTGATCATGCTGATAAGAGTGTTGAGGGGGTAGCTCGTTTACGCTAGGGTTTTGGATGATGGGTGGAGGGTGTGTCTGGTGATCATGATGCGGCTATGGAAGGGCGGCGGGTAGTTGCAAGCCCATTCACTGCAGCGCAAGTGCCGCAACAGTGGCTACATCAGGATTTGTTGCCGCCGCCTTACTGATCTAAGTGCTTCTGGATGTGGTGCCTTGATGCCCGACCCCACGGTGGGCACCAACTGGTTCTGTCTGATTTTGATGGGGCTAGACGCTACCGCTTGGATCCATGAGATTGGTTGACTTTGGCTCAGAAATACCTGCAAAACAATAAGGCACACCGGGGGTTGGTTGCCGGTAGGCCCCTTCGACGCTCAAGTTAGTCTTTTTTGTGAGAGGTTTGGCAGCTACGAATAAAGAGTACTAGGGTTTTGAAAGTCGTACCTTTTTCATGATGAGGTAATGAATTTATATAGTTAATACCTACAGGAATTAGGTCAACATCAAGGGATGGACCGATCGGCCCATGTGTCATTCTGAATCTGGGCTTGGGCCTAGCACGACCGACCCAACAAAATACAAACAAAGTAACCACCTCTATCATATCCAACAAACCTCACTATCTAAACCCCTCCACAAATAACAAAACCACATCAGCTAACCTCAACAAAGCAACCACCACCAAACCTGCATATAATCGAGAACTAGGCAAATGTTATAAGTGTGGGGATAGATATTTCCCTTGGCACCAATGCAAACTTAAACAACTTTTACATATGCTCATTGACGATATCGAAGATGAAGAATCTCCAAAAGAACCTACAGAGGAAGGGATAGAAGTTACTATGGAAGGAACCAACGATGGAAATGAGGATGTGGTAATTCAGTTGAATGCACTAAGTGGGAAATCCTGACTTAATGCCTTCCAGATTAAGGGAATGGTAGGAAATCAAGAGATTAGTGTTTTAATTGACACAAGTAGTACTAATTCTTTCATAGATGAGACTCTAGTGAGAGTGCTTAATCTGCCAACTGAAGAAATTATATCGCTAACTGTCACTGTTGCTAATGGGGCAAAGGTGACGTCCACCCACAAGGTTAAGAAATCCCGTTGGGAGATGCAAAGACATAAATTTTGTGCAGACCTAAAGATACTCAGTTTGGGAGGCTGCGACTTAGTTTTGGGATTGGACTGGATGGAAGCGCACAATCCTATTTGTTTCAATTTGAAATCCAGAGAAGTTACTGTGAACAATGGTAAAGATACAGTTGTTCTAAAGGCTCAGAAGGAGCACAAAACGTTTCAACTTCTCAAAGGGAAAGGGGTCCAGAAATTTTTCAAAAATGGAATCAAGGGCATGACTGGACATGTCTTTCTCATAATTGAAGAGAAAGAACTTCAGGAAGTCAATCCCCACTTAATTGGACTCTTGGAAGAATATGGTGATGTTTTTGAAGAACCTAAAGGCTTACCTCCTCACAGGGCCTTAGACCACCAAATACCCCTAAAACCTCATTCAAAACCTGTCAACCTACGACCATACAGATACCCCTACTACCAGAAAACAGAAGTGGAAAGGCTCGCTCATGAAATGTTAGAAATCTCAATAATACAACCCCATCATAGTCCCTATGCTTCTCCAGCATTGCTAGTAAAAAAGAAAGACGGAACATGGAGGTTTGTGTAGAGTATAGAGGACTCAATGACAGCACCATCAAAGATAAATTTGCCATTCCTATAGTAGAAGATTTGATGGATGAGCTACATGGAGCTGTGATCTTTTCCAAGATTGACTTGAAGTCTGGCTATCATCAAATTAGGATGGCAGCAACAAATACTCACAAAACTGCTTTTAGGACTCATCAAAGGCATTACGAATTCAAGGTGATGCCCTTTGGTCTCACAAATGCCCCTGCAACGTTTCAGGCATTGATGAACCAGGTATTTGCAGCTTTTCTACGCAAATTTGTCTTACTAAGAAACTATAAAACAAAAATAGTAACCTTATAACCAAAATAAAATGATGATTAATTTCTTACATGTAACAAAAGTGTGTATATATATATATCCTTATAAACCTCTATTTGTGAGCTTAAGAGATCTTGTATCATCTCATAGGTAGCAAATATTGTAATAGCTAACAATATTCACTTATTAACTTCATCTTTCATTGTACAACTTAGTCTAAAATAAACATTAGGATTTAAAAATGTCGTAACTGCAAATAACAAAGAATAAATTTGTCTTTCTTATCTCTCATTGATGATTGCAAGTAAGTTGTATACAAAGAAGGCTTATTTTTCATATTAGCCTTGATTGTTTTTTTTATACCCTTTCTATGGTATTGTAAAAATAATCCATTATTGTCTTCTCATCACTATTATCCAGACAAAACACTCTTGTCAAAAGCTCACAAACTCGAATGACAAATTGACATTAAGACCAAAATTCTTGATCTTTAAGTATAATTCTTAAAACCATCAATCCAACATTATATCTCATATGCTAAGATACAATCCCTTATCATTTATAAACATTTTCCTCAAATCCTCTTAATTATAATAAAACACTAAAGTAATAAGAAATTAGTTACAAATCTTGTTATAGTAGGACAACAAAAATTCTTACCAATGGTGAAATCCTTTCTCATCAAGTTTAGGACCTCTACACGATTGTAGATAAATTTGGTCACTCTTTTTGCTTTCTGCACGGTTTTATCAATGATGGAAAAATATCTAGCATCTCTTATATTTTTCAATATTAGGTCCATGTAATATGCAGCACAAAGAGTCTAATAAAAACATTATACCTACTTTACAACCTTTTTTAACTGCTTTATAAGCAAAATCATTGTCAGTGATCAATTGTAGAATATTTTCAGGCCCAATTTTATTCACAATTTCATCAAATTTCTAAAATAGAGTATTATGATTTTTAATAAGGCCAGATGCATCAATAGAATTAAAAAACATTGTCTCCTTAATAGAATAAACCAAAAATTTGATAATTGGCTCATATCTTCTACTTGTTCAACCATCACACATGATTGAACTCCCATAAGTTGTCCAAGTCATTATTTTTTTTATCTAAATAAGTCTTTATTTCATAAGCATAGATGCTTAAAAGATTATCTCTATAGTCATCAATTGAATGAGCTTTATATTCTAGACCGTAAGAGGCAATAATATTCACCATAAGTTGATAATAGTTTACGAATGGTAAGTTAAGGTTTTTTGATGTTTAACTCCATATTTGAATAATAGAGTTTCAAATTGTTTGCTACAAAAGTGAGTGCTCTTATCACTTATTATAGCCCATAGGTTACTAAATCTAGTAAGTATGTATTTAAGAAGGGAGCTTTCTTCTAAGGCTTTGAAATATTTCCTTTTATTTGGCTCAATGGAGTCCACTTATGACGAGTACTTATTCACCTCTTTATCCTCCATGTCAAAAGATTTCTTACAATAAGCTAGCCTCAAAATTGTCCAATTGACCATATAGTTAGACAATATAGCTTCTATCTCTTCTATATGAAAGCAACTATCACTTGGTTTTGGGTACTTCATAGCATTAAATACATCCCGAAGGATAGTTCACTCTTTTGAACATTAATAAGCATCTCCTAATTGACAGGAATGGTACTCTAAGTATGATATATGTATCTCTATCTTCCTTTATATTAACATCAAAAAAATTAAATAATAAATTAAACATGACTTAAGTCATGATTTAAAGAGAATAAAAAACTAAAAATCGAAGGAAATTTCATCTTTGGATTTTGTTTCCATCTTCTTCCTCTCTTCTTATATGTTATTTTTCTTCTCCAAATCTTAGCCAAATGTCTCAAAAGTATATTAAAAAGTTAGCTCCATTTCCAAATTCCCTAGTAAAAATTAGGTCACTTCTAGTCAAAAATTTCAGTGTTAATGTCCTCGCAACATTGCAAGAACACTAGTCTAGTGATAAGGGCGCTCCTCGGAAGTCTGGTGTGCGGCAGGCTGTCAATCGTATCACAAAAGCACTCATAATAGAGCAAGGGCACTTACCTCTGACAATTCTACGCATTAGATACAAAAGTGCTTCTTGCTAGTATAGGTGCAGTACGAATTCCTAATACCCATTTAGGCAGTGCAGAGACACACATAAGAATGCCATGACACTTCTGCTAAATATTGTTACTTGAAAAAGGTTGCTAGCGGAAAGATGCTCCAAACTAGTGCAAAGGTGCTATAACCTATATCCAAGTTTCCCGTTCCTTTCCTTGATCGTACATTTTGCTCTAAAATTTTACCATATCAAACAAAATGGTGCTAACCGCAAAAGTAAGCATAAAGTAATTCTAAAATAAATTGAATTACCCAAAATTCTTTTAAATTATAAAATTACTGAATTTAAAATATTAAATTAATGAATATAAAATCTACTAATCAAGGTGTTGTGCACGTGAAGTGTTACGTTAGTGTTAGAAGGCATTGTAAGTTGAACAGTTTGAAGGTCTTGAAAATTTTTTATTAATATTAATATCTTGTTAATTGTGTCCTCTAATGTTTTTTACTAACATCCATGTGGCTAAATTTGTTATCACTAGATTTCATCCACTAATCACTTCATTTAATTTGTTAATCACTTATTACTGTTTTTTTCTTTGTTGGAAAGTATCGATAACAACCTCCTCCAAGAATTAGAATGTCTCTAACATCACCTGTTACAATTTCTTTTGTAGTTACCAACAAATACCTCCGGGAATTGTAAGATCGATAGTACCCTTTCTAAACCGCATTTCCAAACCCACGAGAATTGCTTTCAACTCCACCAGAATGTGAGATACGAATGAGCACCGTTGTTGCATGAATCACCAAATCATCCATCTAACACACTCATCACACAGCATATACGCCGCACATACTTAATAACACAGCCCGCCTTTTCTGTGTGTTCAATAAAATTATGAAGATGGGTAGCAGGCTCTTCGTTTCACTGTGCATTCTTGACATTTTCATTATTTTTGCGGCAGGTAATTATATTACTCTAGCCCATTTGCTTCTTATAAACAAGCAATGGAAACGACAACTTTTTAACTTTCTGTAACCCATTTCTGTAATGTTCTAATGAGACAATTAGAATTGTTGTTGTAGCTACGAAAGAAACTCTGGAAGGAGGCAACTTCGAGGTTGATTCTCAGACACCTGGTGATGACCGTGATCAACCCCAGCAACACAGGTGCCACTCTCACTTGGGACTATGTACGCTTACCTGTGACCAGAATTGCTGCAATGTCGAATGTGCTTCTTTATATCATCATGGCCTCGGATACTGTGACGGCCCCGCCGGTCCTGATTATAACTGGTGCGTCTGCGAATATGATTGTGTACAGGAGTAGTTTTAAGTTTTGAACTTATCACCATTTCTTATCTGATCCTCCATTTATAGACAATTTTTTTGTAACTCATCTAAGTTTCACTTTGATTTAGGTATTAAATCTTGTTAATTATGATTTTATGATCTGAGTGCCTGAGTTTTTTTTTTAAAATCTTAATTTAGGGCACATGTAATTAAAAATGCAGTGCTTAATCTAGTGTTCCGGCAGGAATAACAATTAAAAATCACTTTGTTGAATTTTGAAAGAAACGTCCTTTCAGTATTCATTAGACCTGGTCATTCGCCTACCTTCCTCAGCCTAATTAATCCTCAACAAAATATCAGGTCTAAACTTGGCTTGCTACACATTCAAACCAAAAATGTGAGATAAAAGGTAAGGTTAAGCCACCCCAACATAGCTAAAACAAGTTAATTTTGTGAATTCTAACGCAACATAAACTTAGATATAAACTTCAAGTTTTTCAGTGCCATAAAATAATGTCACCTGCAATAATAATATTGTAGACAGGATGAGTACCCAAAGCCCTTCATATATTTTGTCACAAAATCTTTGTCCTGCTTTCACCAAGGAATCTTTGTACGTCTAGCTTTGACCAAGGATAGTTGAGGTTTTAGTATGAACTATGCCACTCAGTTTATTTCATAATACAAATTTACAGTGACAAGGTAAGAAGTTTAAATTTTTATCATAATACAACTTGACCCCCTAATATTTTATAGCGTTTAAGTTCAACCATAAAATTTTTAAAATGTTTAAAATAGACCATTAATAGATAGAAAATTTAGAGAAATTAAAATTTTGTTTTGCCAATATTGATGTTATATTTTTAAAATATTTTTGAAAATATGTTAGTAAAATTTCACTGTATCATCAATATTTTATAATTTATTTTTAAAATTTATTAATGAAATTTACTCCCTAGCCTATGACAGTAAAGTTCACTAATAAAATTTTAAAAATATAAAAAAGCATCATATTATGTGCTAATGAAAGTTTAAATCTGTTAAATTTTTATTCATTTAGGATCTATTTTGAACGTTTTGAAAACGTTAGGGTTAAACTTGAACACTCTAAAACGTCCAATTCTTAAGTTGTATTCTAAAAAAAGCTTTTAAATTAAAATTGTTCTTTGAGCTTAATCTTTAAAGAAAAATAGCCACATCAATTCCAGATTGGTATCTAATTTTCCAAATGCCAGCATTCAATCAAACTAGGTATCGATGGAGAGCCATTTATAATGCAAGAATTCAGTTTAAGTAGAACCTCTACACTGTTCCTAATCAAGATAGTTGCGATAATACCAATCAATATAGGCTCGAACCCAAAGAGGATCAAATAAAATTGGGAAAGAAAGTCGATTCTCTATTTCTATACAAAATGTTCATAAACCGGAAGATAATAGCATTTGATCATCACTATTAAGAATATTTATTTCCTCTCAGAATATAATCAGCAGTCATATTCGCACTGGCATTTGATGTCATTAGGAACTTCATAATCAATACAATATCCAACTCCATTTTTCTTTTGGTACATAGATTTACATTTGGAATTGCAGCAGTCAATGTCGCAAGCACCAGTCCATTGTCCCAAAACTGCGACGCACCTATCAATCTGTTGCTCTTTAGCTTGGGACACCGCAGTTCGGCTACCCGTTGAAGCTGTTTTAACCCAATTAACGTTTTATTAGAATGTTACAAACATATCAATGGTCATCATTTAAGAAAACAGATTAACAGATATAACCTGTAGCAGAAATAAGCATGAGCGCAAGGATTAGCAATGAGAGGCTGAATCTGGCCATTGCCTGAATTTGAGAGAATGTGCTGATGCGTTTATTCACTGGATCATAGACTCAGAGACAACGGTTTAATAAATGAAAAGCTAATCGCCAGCAGTACCCTTAACATCTGAAATTCTTGGTATTCTAACCCTGGTCTTGTCCACTTTTGGCTTATATTTATTCCACATTAATGAAGGTGTCAATTTATGTACGAGTAATTAATAGCTAAACGCTTAGCTTATATGACATATCTCAATACCGAAAGTAATAGTTAAGGCACATCCCAATTTTGAAACTGACCGCTAGTTTCAAAGTTCAAACGCATCTGGGGTCTGGATTGGCTCATAAGAAAAAAAAAAAAAATCACTTCGAACAATTCAAACACGTGTCGTGAAATTGTCATATTTAGTATGAGGTGAATTTGTGATTAATAATTTATATTTATATAGAAAATAAATATGATACAATTTAGTGAATTTAAACGTAACTAATTTAGTCAAATACAATAATTCAATGAAACTCAGAGAGAGTTAAATGGGTATGATAGCAATAATTAATATTAAATTTAAAATTTTAAACAGTAAAATCTATTATATAACTTCTTTTATAATAAAGGAAAAAATATTACAATAATTTTAGAAGATATAAAGGATTTACTAAAAGTTATATTCAAAATTTTCTTTAATTAATAATTCACTAACAATTATTTACCTTAATTTATGTGAATAATTCACTTTTTTATTTATCTTTTCTTTAGATATTTCTCTACTTCTTAGTTGTTAGATCTAAGAGTAAATGTTTATGTTTTTTATCACTACAATAGAAACTACATTTGGCTACCAAAAAATTTGCCACTAAAAGTCCCCAAATCGTTGCTAATAATAATTAGTAACGATTTATATTCAACGCAAAAAATATTGCCAAATTCTCATAGCTAAAAACTATAAGCTACATCTTTCATTAATCATTGCTAATAGTTTTCTCTTACACTTTATTTTCATAGCCAAAAATTATTAGTGATGTTTTAGGAAATTGTTGCCAAAACATTTTGGCTATTCTTGGATTTCGTACCTATAAATTATTAACTACATTTTCGAAAATATTGCCAAAAGCTTTTAGCTACGTTTCTGAAAATGTAGCCAAAAGTTTTTAGTTATGTTTCCAAAAACGTAATTGAAGATTTTTAGCTACATTTATGAAAAAGTAGCCGAAAAGTTTCACCTACATTTTTTAAAACGTAGTCAAATGTTTTAGCTAAGTTTTATAAAATGTAGTCAAATTTTAATATGCATTTTAACAAAATATCATATCATGTTAATTATAATTATTTGTGACATTTTTAATCCATATTATTATATATGATATTTTTATTGTTAATATATTATAAAAAAATAATTGATAATTTAAAACATTGTATATAAAAAGTAAAATATCATTAAATTATATCAATAAAAATTATTCTTCGTATACAAGATTTTAATTATAACATGAACAATTCTTATAGACAAAATAATAAATAAAGAGACTAGTTTACAAATTATAAATATTGAGATAAAAAAAATTGCAATGTAACTAGGATGACTAGGTAGGTTTATCCATGTGGATAAGAGCGACTTCATACCATCATATAAGAAAGAAAAGTGACTAGAACCTCTAACGATTTGATCTCCACCAACTGTTTAGAGCATATACTTGTGCAGTGTTTTTGCTTATGTATCTGCATAAACAAGACAATTAGTAAATTTTACAGAACATGATCATAACAACATAGACAAACAGTTATTATAGACATATGCGATCTATCCCTAATATAATAACAAAAACATGAATTTAGAAATATCAAATAGTACATTTTTGTAGATCCACAAATCTGTAGTACAAGTAATTACTAACTAATTTGAATTTTTTTTGTTCAACTATCAGTATTCCATTTATAGTTGCATTGAACAATTAAATGAAACTAGAAGCACCATATTTTGGGTGAAAATGTAGAAAAAAAAGTTTAAAAAAGCAAAATCATGCAGAGGAGTTGTATAACAAGAAGTAGCATTTGAAATTATAACATCAAAAAGGAGACTTGTGCAACGCAAGAACACAAGTGAATTTGTTAGTATGCTAAATATAATATAGAGAATGGAGGATTTCAACTTTAGTTCCAACTAATCCTGATCCAAAACTATAAGTATCCATTTATATCCGTGTAAAAAATCCACTAGATACAAGAAACTCCACTAAAAATAAGAAAAATCATTGTTTCTACAATATTTTAATGTTCATTATGAAAAGATTAAACCTTGTTTTCATGCATTTATTTAGTAGAGGTTGATTCATCTACATAACTTATTCAACTAACCATGATTTGCCATAAAGTAGCAATTACAATTCCTTTTGCAGGAACTAAGACAGTTGATGCTAAAAGGCAAGATACATTCTACATGACAAGTTATGCTCTCAGTACTAGGCTTAAAGTATCCTTGTTTGCATCAATTCTTTGACAAAAAGAAAACTAACTACCCGACCTTAGGAAAACTAGAAGGCTTCCAAGTTAGTAAGAACTCTTTATTTCCCCCTTAAATTAAAATAGGTGAATTCAAAAGTGAAAAGGATTAGACCAAGGACTTATTCGTTAGAGTGCCTTCTTTAATATAAGGTTTGAGTGTCTTCATGGAACTAAAATAGGAGTTTAAGCACTTACTCCCTGTTTGTTCTCCATCACTCAATCCTTGCCTTAAAAATAAATAAAGAAGATATGAAAACTTCTTGGTTCAATAGTAGTGAGACTAGTGACACAAATCAACAAATGGGCAATAGTCACTTGGGAAGATTCTATATTGAGCAATTCATAATCTGTGCACAAGCTAATGCTTATAATCTTCACTTGCTTGGACTCTTAGTCCTATGACAAACAAATTGCAGTTATGGGTATTAAACGCACATTGATGGAGAAGATCAAGGAAAAAGAAACAACCAAATTTATGTAACTTGTCGAACCATCCAAAACTTGCAGAATTGTCATTAGATTAAACCCTGTAATATCTTGCATAAACAGGAAAGAAGGCAATTCAAGAGAACAAATTCAATAAAAAAAGGCAATCGAAAGAAGAAACCATTTTCAACATTTACAATCAAATTCAACAAATAAATCACAATCCAAATCAACAAATAAGAAAAGTAACATAAAGTCCCAATTTAAGACTACTACCTATAGAATAAAGGGACTTACCTAGAAGACAAAATTGGAAAGTTATATTTGATCCTGTTATAACCTATAATTGCAAAGCTTAGGGGCAAAAGTCAATACAATGACCAGAAAAGAAAGAGGAAAAGGAAGGGGTCTAAATAATAAACCTTCAAGAAGCAACCCTTTCTGTTTTCGTTGATGTCAAAGTAGAAAACCTGTGGATTGTAAAACGAAAACAAAGAAAGGATTAAGAAATGCAAGAAACTGAAATTAGGGTTAAAAGTTTCAAGAGTTAAGAGGAGCAAAAGAAGAAATTTTGCTTTGGTGTCGAGCTGCAATTCCTTGATGAAGAGGTCTTGATCACTAAATTGACATAGTAATTGAAGAGATCTAAGAACCAAGAAATGTTGAAGAAGGAAATGATGATGGTGGACTTGGCAGTGGAAGTTTTCTCAGAGATCTTCAAGTAACGCCCATGAGTATATTGGTAACAAATTTCCTACATTGCATAAACTTTCTCGTTTTCTTTTCAATTCGTTTTTGTTTCCTTCCTATTAACTTTCTAGTTTTCATTTGCCACCTATAATTATTTGGTGACAATTTTTAAAATTGTCGCCATAGAGTTGTGGTGACGATTTTCAAAAAATCGTCACCAAAGTATAGAATTTGCATTTTCAGTGGAGCCAGAAAATGGTTTAAGATTAGGGGAAAGTGTTGTGCAACTACCCGCTCCAGAATCCACATTATTTGCGTCCATGGACGCATCGATGTTCTCCTATTCTAAATCTGCAGCATTTTTAGTGTCACATTTTGTAACTTCATGACCAACAATTTCAATTTTACTTATTTCAGCTTCTAGTTCTTTATGATCGACAGTGGCATTTTTTGCTTCTTCCATAGGTTCTTTAATCACTACACCTTCTACTTCTTTCTCCTACTCTTCTTGTGCAAGACTTTTTCTAGAAACCTGAAGCTGTATTTTACCTTCAAGTTTGAGAATATTTTCTTCAGCTCCTTTTTGCGGTACCAAAGAGTCCACATTTGATGATGATTTCAAAAATCATCAACAAAAGGTCATCCTCTCAAAGGCAACCTTTTGACAACGATTTCGAAAATTGTAACCAAATGTGGACCAAATTAATGTGGAACATTTGGTGACGATTTTCGAAAATCGTCACCTAATGTGGACCAAACTACTATGGAACCTTTGGTTACAATTTCTGAAAATCATCCAAAAGTCTGAAAATCGTCACCAAATGTGAACCCTTTGGTGACGATTTTTGAAAATAGCCATTATATATGTACCAAATTAGTATGGAACCTTTAGCGACGATTTTAAAAAATGGTCACCAAATGTGTACCAAATTAGTGTGGAACCTTTAGCAACGATTTCTAAAATCGTCACCAAATATGAACCCTTTAGTGACGATTTTCAAAAATGGTCACCAAATGTGTACCAAATTAGTGTGGAACCTTTAGTGACAATTTTCTAAAATCGTCACCAAAAGTCTTTTTAGTGATGATTTTCAAAAATTGTCACCAAATGTGAACCCTTTAGTGACGATTTTCGAAAATCGTCACCAAATGTGAAGGTTCCACACTAATTTGGTTCACATTTGATGACGATTTTGAAAATCTCACACTAAAAAGACATTTGGTGACGATTTTCGAACATAGTCACTAAATATGGATCCTTTGGTGACAATTTTCTAAATCATCGCTAAAGGCTTAATTTTAGTGACAATTTTCAAAATCATCGCCAAATAGTTATTTTTAGCAACGATTTTTAAAACGTAGCCAAAAAATTGTAGCTAAATATTTATCATGTTGTACTGTATTATAATCCATTACATAAGTCATTCTTTAGCATATTTGTAAACATAATTTTATAAATCTTTTCACATAACCCATCTAATTTTCATGCTTAATATGAGGTGAATTTGTGATTAAATAATTCATATTTATATAGAAAATAAATATGATTCAATTTAGTGAATTGAAATTAATTAATTCAATCAAATAGAATGACCTGATAAAAGAGATAGTATAATGGATATGATTATAATAATTAATTTTAAATTTAATAAGAAAAAATTAGACAGAGCGGTTGTTAATCAATTATCCCACTTAGTAAAGCTTCCTTCACTAACAAACTCTGTTAAGACAATATTCTATAGAGATTAACTACAAACTACTTAGAGAGTCAGAGGAAAACACCCTTCAAATTTCATAATCACATACTTGGGAATCTATAATATGGGGAAGTGGTCAGAAGAGGAATGGAGACACAAATCTAAGAAAGTTATGATTATCCACGTGTTAGAAAGTTGAAGGCTATCAAGGAAGAGTTAAAATTCTTCCATGTGGAAATGAGAACCTCCATTACTGACATACAAAGAGTTAGAGCAAATCTAAAGGAAGCCTAGAAGAAATCATATACATACATGCCTTACCTTAAACATTTATAAAGAAAGGAAGAGATGAGGCCTTAACCTATATATCTAGAAACTCAACAACCACTACTCCATAAAAAAAAAAAATCAAGAGTATAGTGGTTAGAGGGTAGGGACACAAGCTCTTTTCACATGACAATCCTTAAGAGGAGTAATTCTAACATAATCACAAATTTGACAGGAAGTAATGGGGAACTAATATGAAAATAAAGAGACATCCTTAACATACCTATGAGTATTTCAAGGCAATAATAGGCACTACTACTTGGACTCCCTCTTTAGTTTATGTTCTCAAGATATAACCACTCCTTTAGTAAGGATCAACTGTAAGAACTCATCAAACCCTTTTCATTTAATAAGCTGGAGAAAATGGTAGTCGCAATGAAACCAAGTAAGGCCTCAGGCCCAAATGAATTTAATGGACTCTTCTTCTAGAAAACCTGAAGCCAAGTTACGGAGATGGTAGCTAATTATGTACTACAATTCTTTGATAAGGATATTATGCCTAGAGAGCTAAACAAAACCAATATAACCCTAGTCCTAAAAAAGTTGAATCTAGAGAGCATACAACGTAGGAGATAATATTATGCTTGTTTCAGAATTCTTTAAAAGCTACAATAAGAAGGGTCCCAAGTGTTGTACTCTCAAAATAGATTTCCAGAGAGCCATTGACTCCCTCAATTGGCAGTTCGTGCGATATGCATTAGAACCATTTAGGTTCCCATAAATATTTAAAAGATGGATTAGCTAATGTATATAGACAACTGCTTACAATGTACTTATAATGGGGAACCTGATGGAATATTTAAGGGAGCTAAAGGAGTGAGATAGAGGGACCTTCTTTCCCCCTCCATTTTCCCCTTATGTTTAGAGGTACTCAACAGCATGATTGTAAAAAACATTCATGCACAACCTAGGTTTGTTTATCACTATAAATGTGGGGACTTCAAGATTGGAAACTTGGAATTTATAGACGACTTCTTACTGCTATATAGTGTTACTAAAGCATATATAATAACCTTGTAGGAGGCTTAAATATTTGAAAAATTCCCAAGGCTGGAAGTCAACACAAAGAAGAGTCAGATATCCATCTCTAGGAGTGCTAAAAAGTATGTCATATGACTCAATACAATGACAAAGCTCAACATCCAAGACCTCCTTTTAGATATCTGGGGGTATCTATTATCACAAAGAGGTTATCATATGGTGAGTGTAAACTACTTCTAAAAACACTTTATAAAAGAATTAATAACTGAGGAAAAAGATGGCTTTCCTATATAGGGAGGTTGCAGTATACTGGATGAATCATTTCATATTGCCAAATGATAGAACCATATATATGGTTGTTTCACAAACTTTTTGTTCTGTTTCTGAAAAACACAAATAACATAAAAAATTAAAAGAACCAAATTAAACAATACCAAGATTTGTTAATACAGTTCGGCATATTTTGCCTATGTCTGCGAGGCCCTTACTCAGCTTAATTAATTTCACGAAAGTGCAATAGATTTGCACAAGGACACATTGAACCAACATCACTCAATCCTTGTAACTATCTCTCAACCTCACTTCCCATGAAAGATTTTCATACTCAATAACACGATTGACTCGTGTTAACCTTGTTAGAGGATTTTTCTAAACAACTTTTAATAAAAGATAATTAAAAATAACTCAAGTAATCAATCAACTAAGAATAGAACAATGATATACTTGAGATAAAAGGATTTCCTTATAGTTTCAGTTTTCTGAAATACATTTGAATAATTGTCCATTAGTTGGATTGATTCATGCCAGCTTCAGAACTAGACCACAGCTGCTCAATTAACAAACGATACACAATAGAAAGTGCATGCAGTGCTCAAATATCTTCTAATCGAAAGCCATTTCGATAGATGAAGGTTTGACGTAAGTGACTCCCAACAGTATGCTATTCCATCAATTCGATATCAAAATAACAATCCCAAGGTTCTTCACTCACGCAAATTGTCCAGCTTAAAAAAATCTAATTAAACCATATGGGAAACTACACACACCATCCACTCAAAAATCAAAAGTCACCCATGTATATTTCACTCACAATCCAATAAGGACAAGTCTAGAAAATCAAAAGTTAAACCACCGTGTATTACCAACCTAGAACACATGCACAACTTCAACTATGTTTTTCCAGAATTCAATTAACGCCCACTACACAGTTGATGCAACACACACAGGACGCCTTTGCAATTACAAACGTGATATACCACAACTTTTTCAGAGTATACTTCAATTTTGTGTAGGATTCTTTCACAACTATAAGTGTAACAACCACATCTTTTTGAATCCAAGTACAATTAATATCTTATATGTCCAATTAATAAATAAGACGTCAAAACTAAATAAAAAGATAATCCTATATATTTTAACAATCTTCATTTTTTTAGTATTTTTGTCACAGCTATTAAGCTCCCCCTAAACAACATAATTGGACATATAAATATTTAATCCACAATGCTCCCCCTCAATTTAAGATTCAATAGGTAACACAAGAACAAATTAAGCATAAACAAAAAATCACATAAGATTAAATACAACTTCAGTCAAATCTTATCTTCTCCCCTTTTGAGACAATAGATGCCAAAAAGACTAAGCATAAACAAAAAATCATAAAAGATTAAATACAACTTCAGACAAGACTTATCTTCTCCCCCTTTGAGACAACAGATACCAAAAAGACTAACTTAAGAAGTGCTAGGAAATCGTAAAACTCGCTGTTTTAAGTGGCAAAGAGCGTCATTAGCCACTTGAATGATGCCTTCAATCCTCTCAATTTCAGTAAAAAGAGCTGCATGAGGATTAAAAAAAGTTGTCCTCGAGACATCCAAAGGGCCAGATGTGGTGTATGGCAAATAAACTACCCGTGGTTAACGAAAAATCCTTGGTGAGATGTTTATCAAGGCCACTAACTCAAGGAAACTTGACTCTATCCTGGGAACTTCATTGGCATAGGAAAATTGCGAGATTAAGCATGGAAAGTATAGTAAAGAATGTGGCTTACTCTCAATGGCCAACATTGCTTCAATAATGAGGCGTCTAAGATTTGAATTGCACCCCAATACCAATCGCATAAATCAATTTGGCTTGCGCCAAGTAGACAAAAACAACATGTGTACTTGGCATTTTAAAGAGCACGAAATACTTTTAGGTAAGCATTAAGAAACGAAGTATAGAGCTAGAAGGCCATGCAGTCAATTTCTCACCAGTCAGTACCATGGCAATTAAGTCGTTTGCCACATTCCAATCATCATCATAAAGTAGATCACCAATCAAATTATCAAATCCCAGAAACATATTTAAACGATCAACATCAAAACGGACTACCCGACCCACATATATACTGCTCTATAACTCATAACAGTCTTATTCAGAATATTACAAGATAAATTACTGTAAAATTCTTTTACTAGATCTGAATTATGGTGCTGTGGAAGCAGTGAGGCTTGCAGTAAAAGTCACTTTGATAATAAAGTATCTGGACCATGTTGTTGAAACTCTTCTAAGTTAATTGAGCGATCGAGAACAAAACCAACAGTGTTGAGAGTTGCCCATTTCTATTCAGCCGCGAAAGAATAGAACTTAAAGAAAATCAAATTACCCATTGTTAGGCGGATAGAAGAATTATGTTGAGGTGGTCAAACCGTTTTTCGAGCCCACACCTTTGTACGTTTCTTAGGAGCTGTAGAAGGCGTAGTTGGTGGAGCAGGTGCTACGGGAGTCTCATCGGAATCTGAAGTAGAGTCTTCAACCATGGATAATATAACCTGAGTAACATCACCATCTAGATCTGATACTTTTTCCCGAACAAAGGTAGTGTCGAGAATATCAATGGGAACCGTCGAAGATGACCCAACCTTGGTGAATCTCCTTATGCGTGTCCGGTTCAAATTTAATCGACTTGAACGACGTACTAGAGTTGCTGTCTTCGTAGAGAGAAGATATGGGTCTTTGATAGAGGCTCAAAAATTCCACAAGTACACTGAGTTCACGGTGGAGGAAGCTTCAACCCAATTTCATGGGTGCTTAGAAGCTTGAGAGCTAACATAAATGAGAAATAGATGAAGCTTTAGTGGTGATGTTCCTTTAAATCCAACATAGATTCAATGCCCATAATGAAGATGTCTTCAACGCAGCCAAATTAGTGATGTGGAGCTTTGGAGTGGTCGAATAGAGAGTGAAGAGAGGCGCTGATGAGAGGAGAAAGACACTTAGGGATTTTTAATCCTTTGGATGAAAAACACATCGTTTTCTTTTTCTTTTTAAAATTTTTAAATAACTAAAATAATATGTAAAGAATGTAAAGCACAAAGTCCCAAAGCCCCTCAAAGAAGTTCAAATTTGACTGCATCAAGAAGTTTCGTAAGGATATCCACCAACTGCTTTTTCGTAGATACATGTGACAAGGTGACTATTTTGTTTTCAACAAGCTCACGAATAAAGTGATACCTAAGATCAATGTGTTTTGTTCTTAAATGCTGAATCAAATTCTTAGAGATGTCTATGGCACTCTTGTTATCGCATAAGATTGTCAACACATTCTGATCAATCCTGTAATCTTGTAACATCTGTTTCATCCAAAAAAGTTGTGAACAACAATTATCTGCAGTGATATATTCTGCCTCTACGATCTATAGTGAGATTGAATTCTATTTCTTGTTGTACTAAGAGATCATATTGTTTCATGAGAAGAAACAACCATATGAGGTGCTTTTTTGATTGTCTAAGTTTTCAGCCCAATCTGCATCACTATATCTAGCTAGATAAGATGTCGAGCCAGATGTATACCATATTCCAAAATAAGATGTTTCGCTTACATAGCTGATAATTCTCTTAACCACTGTTAGATGTGTTTCTTTCGAATGGGCTTAATAGCGAGCATATACACCGACGCTATAACAGATATCTGGCCTCCTTGCAATCAAATACAATAGACCAATCATGCTCTGATATAAACTGACATCAACGCTTTTACCATTCCCATCTTTGTTTAGCTTCATTGAGACACTCATAGGTGTTCTCGCATGTCTTGCATTCTCAAGACTGAACTTCTTTATTAAGCTCTTAGCATATTTGGTTTGTGAAAAGAAATTCCACCCTTCATTTGTTTAATTCGCAAGCCTAAAAAGAAATTCAATTCACCTACCATGCTCATCTTAAATTTAGATGTCATTAATTCAATAAATTCATCTACCATCTTCGAATGAGTAGAACCAAACACAATGTCATCAACGTAGATTTAAGCAATTACCAAGTTAGATCTAAACTTTTTAATAAATAAAGTTTTGTCAACACTTTCTCGTTCATATCCTTGCTTGATGAGATATTGTGTGAGCCTTTTGTACCAAGCTCTTGGTGTTTGTTTGAGACCGTAAAGAGCTTTCTTTAGCTTAAAGACGTGGTTTGCATGGACTGAATTGATAAATACTTTTGGCTGCTCGACATACTTGTCTTCATGTATGAACCTATTCAGAAAAATACTCTTTACATCCATTTGATAAAGCTTAAACCCCTTCACGCATGCTATACCCAATAATAGTCTGACAGACTCAAGTCGTGCCACCGATGCAAAAGTTTCGTCAAAGTCTATTCCTTCAACTTGAGAACATCCCTGAGCTACTAACCTTGCTTTATTTCTTGTTACATTACCCTTTTCATCTGTTTTATTTCGAAACACCCATTTTGTTCCAATCACATTAGCATTCGATAGTATTGGCACCAATTCCCATACATCATTATGTGCAAATTGAATAAATTCATCTTCCATAGCTACTATCCAGAACTCATCTTGTAGAGATTCTTTAACATTCTTTGGCTCGAAAGAACAAGTGTAGCATAAATAACCCGCAAATTCTCAATAATCAACCCTTCTACCGTCTTTTGTCTTTCTTCTTTCATTAACATCTCCAATAACGTTCTCTACGGGATGACTTCTTCTGATTTGGAAGGGAGGATCCCGATTTAAGTCAGTTTCTCTCAAGTTTTGACCATTTACTGGAACAATTTTTGCATCGAATGTTTTGGTTTATTCATCATTTGAAGTAACTGACAGTTCTTCAAATCTCGCAGTTACTTCCTCAATAGCAACTAATTGCATCTCGTTGCTTGTTTGAGCTAATTCTAAGGATCGATTCTGTGGATTTTCTTCTTCCACTTGATCATTTAACAGAGATACATCATCTATCACAACATTTATGGACTCTAGCTCTTTCTTGGTTCTTTCATTATACACTCGGTAAGCTTTACTGTGAGTTAAATAACCAATGAAGATTCCTTCAGCACTTTTTCTCTCAAATTTTTCGAGTTGTTCCTGATCTTTAAAATTGTAGCACTTACTGCTAAAAACATAAAAGTAACTCACATTTGGTTTCTTTCCCTTCCAGAGTCTATAGGTGTCTTATTCAAGATGCTTCGAAGATAAACTCTGTTACATATGTAGCATGATGTATTAACTACTTTAGCCCAAAATTGTATAGACAATTTTCTTCCATTTAACATAGATCTGGCCATTTCTTGAATTGTTCTATTTTTCCTTTTGGTAACTCCATTTTGTTGTTGAGTTTTAGGTGCTGAAAATGCTTGTATGATACATTAGGTGCTGAAAATTCTTGTATGATACCATACTTATCACAAAAGTCATTAAAGCTTGTATTCTCAAATTTCCTTTCGTGATCTGATCGAATTCTCAATACAGTCATATTTTTCAGATTCATGACATGAACATATAGGCTTCTAAAAGCCTTTAAAGCATTTGATTTTTTTAAAAACGATATCCAAGTATATCTCGAATAATCATCAACACAACTTAAAAAATATCTCATTCCACCAATGCTATCATATTGTGTTGGACCAACCAAATCCATGTGAATTAATTCAAGCATGTGTGATGAGGTAACGTGTCTAACCTTTTTATTTGGCACTCTTATTTGTTTACCCATTTGGCATGCACCACAAATTGATTTCCCTTCTTTGTTCATTGTGAGTAAACCCTTCGCAGCTTCCAATTTCGTCAACTTACTAATGAGATCAAAGTTTACGTGATTAAGCTTTTGATGCCATAAATCAATGTTATTGTCATGTATAGTTGATTTATAGGTGGTTGTGACCTGCAACATGTAACAATTTTCGACTGATCGCTTGCCACTCACAAGACATTCTCCTTGTTCAATTAGCACCCTGCATTCATCACTTGTAAATTTAACTAACAAACCATCATCACAAAGTTATCTTATACTCACCAAATTGGCTTTTAGTCCATCAACATGGAGCATATTCTTGAGGGGAGGCAATCCATCCACACATAATGGTCCTCTACCAATTACCAAAGCCTTCTTTCCATCTCCGAAAGTCACATGACCATCCATACAACTCTGATAATCAGTTAAGTAATTCTTTTCCCCTATCATGTGGCATGAACATCCACTATCAAAATACCAACCATTTTGCAAAGTTGTTTTCATTGATTTAAGAACTACAAGAGCTTGTAATTCACTCCTTTTAACCTAAGTAGATTTCGATGTTGAGGGCTAATATTGAAGTTTTTATGAGGGATGTAGAATTCTTCGGCTTTGGCTTCTTTGAAACAACATATGTAGTAACTGGTAACATCCTGGCCCTATATGCCTGACAACTCTGCAAAAATGACATATGAGTACAAATTTTCAATTCTTTTGTTGGATCGCCTATAGCCCTGGTATTCACAATACGTAGCGAAATGGACCATGCTACACAACAAGAAGTATAATCGAAAATTATAACATGTATGAAATTACCTCTTGACGTGGATTGATATTTGTTTCTTTTCGGATTTGTAGACACTGCAATGCGCGAATGTCCTCTACTGATATCCACACGAGGATGAACGATCCAGGCAGCAGCTAATGTAAGCTAGCACATTCTAAAACCCTTTTGAACGCCGCACAATTTTTCTCTCGGAGGAAGAACGACCAACTAGGTTTAGGTGGCTAGGGTTTTCATCTCTCTTCTAATGAGACATAAATTTCTCTATTTATAGAGAAAACCTAATCCCTATTCCTATTAGGAATTATTGAAGCCTAATAAGTTTCAGCCCATATTATATCTCATATAATAAAAACCCGACAACTTAATTCAATCTAGCCCAATAAATATATCCACATATATTTA